>JBBPUG010000946.1:0-13670 GCA_038094535.1 Tubosaeta aff. alveolata | reverse complement strand
CAAGCGAAACATGTGTCTTGAAAAAGCGGCCAGCCTGAGTGCACGCACCGTGTTGTGAAGCCCATGTCATGTGAGCACTCTTGTTCGAGCAACTTGGGAAGCCAATCTCGCTCGTTGTCGCAAAACAAGTGTGGACGCTCATCTCCACGTCTGGCCCGACCAGTGAACTCGTTCCATGCGGAATGCCACGCGAGAACCTCGAGCTGACAAAATAAATGTCGTCACGCAAAGCTCGCCTTGTTGACATCCCGCGCATAGCTGATAAGGTCAGATGCCTGATCTAGGGTAACCGAGACTGTCCTCTTAAACGCTTTGAAGTGGGAGATTTGAACCCAAGTCAATATGGCGCAGGGGATGTTTAGCCTCCCGAACAGCGAATTTACCCGAGGCACATTGTGTGTGTTATGTAAGTCCTTATCGGGACAAGCTACACTTGGGCGGCTTGGCCCGTGCATAGTGAAACATACACGCATTGTTCTAGACGCGTATATTAGCTGGACTAGGACACAATGAGTAGTAAGAGACAATCTTCGTCTCAACCCCCCATCTTCTTCGTGTGACCTCGTTAAGAGTGTAAGCTCTGGCGAGTGTGAACTCGGTTGCATCCCACCCCAAACCACCGTTTGCTCGACGATCCCTTTCTTGAGTCCATACGGGTACCATCTCTTCGATTCATGCCGAGTCGCCTTTCTCACCTTCAACTTTTGTGCTCTTTGCTAGCCCTGACTCGAAGATAGTCCTGTTGTGGTCTCGTAGGTGCTTCAAGTCGTTTCACGTACTCACTAAGTTAGGTCCATCATGCCCGAATAGCTGGTATCCTTTCGTCATGGACCTGCGCACGAGCAACTCCATGTCCACCGCCCGTGGCCCTTCCACAACAAGATCACCTTATCCTGCAGAATCACTTCGCAGCCCTTTTTTTGACGTTGTTGTTGGTAACGTGATAACCAATAGATCACAAGCCATATAATAGCAATTTTCATATCTCTGCGGAAAGCGCTCTCTGAGGCTCCATTTTTCGTACTCAGGGTGAGCTACAAAAAATGGCGCCGCGGAGAGCCGGGCGACGTTGACTCATCCTCACTGACCTAACTTGAATGATCACGCAGCAGCTCCCACTTCGATCAAACTATCAAGTCTCAACTGCTGGGATATGTCCTGCCGCACCATGCAAAGAGGAAGCGACTGGAATGGAGCACCGCGACTTGATTTGTTACCTATGTTTGGATTTCAACTAGTACTACTAGACCTATTTAACGGCGCTGGTAATAGCACTTTCTACTATCAGCACCACCGAATCACAGGTCAAAAGGAGGCTGTGCTGATCCCGAGTTTTTGGTGGGTCTCCTCTACCCAGTATGGCCATGGTACCCTGAACATGAGCGTTTGCATCCCATTCAGCATGATGACGCTCAAAGGCTGAATGCCATTAGGGAATATCTTTGATTGATGGGGGGTAGGACGTAGTCTATGTGCAAGGGAAGACTCCTTGCTAGTCGAACAATTGGATTTTCTGGCGCCGGAGTCGCCGGAGTTGGATGGCCAGTCTTGCACGCTTGTACTCGGGAATATACCACTCATGGCGGACAGCTAGTTTCGATACCAGCTTAGTATATCAGTCCCTCTGGAGAATCCAGAAATATGAAGCACTGCGTGTGCCGAGGAGCCACGCAATGATCAACGAGTATACTCACAGATCTTCGGAAGCTACAAGTTATGCACTGTCGATATAACATCTTGTACATGAACGTCTTTAGATAAGTGGCGCACACCAAAACTATTTAAAGCCACAGCAAATCACACGAGATTCCAGTCACCTACGACGTGAACGGTCCGGCATGGTCCCCTCCGGATTGAGTGAATCTTCTGAACATCACTTCGCTATCAAAATCAATGCCATCTTTGGTTGTGTTACCTTCATCTGGGGTTTGAGAAAAGCGCAGTGGAATGGGAGGTTGATCAGGTAGACGCTAAAACAAGTACGTTGTCAAAAGAGTCTGCGAAGAAAGGAGGACATCTCACTTCGAGTCGACAGCGGCAAATGATATGATCGCTCTTCCCCTTCTCCTTCCAACACTAGAAATCAACAGCTCAGTGAGCAAGACATGGAATAGCAAGTGACTTACTCTAGTAGCTTCATACAGCCCATCATAACGGTAACCCTTGAGAGGCGCAAACTTGGAAGGAAAATTCCCCGAACGAATGACTCTGATAGGATTTCTGGTACTCAGCGATGCCTAGAATATATGCATATCTTGAAATGAGTAGGCATAGTAAACAGATTGGTTTCCATACCTGCAGTGCTTGGTTGAAATGGTTGCTCCAGGATTGATCTGATTTCTGGCTATCGTCTGTCGTCTCCTTGCCACCCGCACCAGTATAGATGCTGGTGACAATTGCATCCAAGTTAGTATCTCATAGAGAGTGTACAGTACATACATGACATTTCCCAAGTCTTCGTCGTCCTCGTACGAGCGAGAGAGGAGAATGGAGTTGACACCGCTGACATGGTTTCCGTGTATACCAGCCCGAGGTTGCCGATGAACCCCTTGTGCACGGCATCCAGCGCTGAAGTATTGTGGCACGTGAGGTCAGCATGTAGATAGGCCGATGGTGCTTACAGCTTTTCCCAACAAGTGAGCACCGGAACGTTTGGTATGTGCCCGTACGTCTTGCTATGAGGGGATTATTGGAAAACGGGCAAACAATCCCGACAAAAAATGCACAGACCCCAACTTTGCTGCCTTGGCGTCATCAATGATACTAGTGGGGGGGAGGTCAGGTTCAGAGTCTGACTCTGAGGTAGCAAGGAGCCGGGGAGAATTTAAGGATGGGTCCATAGCAATTGTACTGGGTCAACTTGTATCCACACTGCCTCCTGGAAACAGGGTTTGAACAAAACCTTACTCGAAATGGGTGGGCTGCGCCCACAGCATTGAAAGGTTCCGCAAGTGCCCATCAATTCGAATAGGATTTACTATTATCCAGCCTAACCACTGGGAAATATGCCGGTTAGTAGCTAAGGTAAGTCATTTATAGTCAGTTCAAACCAAGTAGTTTCACGCCAATGTTAGGAGGGATGACTGAACAAGTAAATCGGAGCTGTGGTGCTTATTCTTTCGATGTTAGAACGGGCTGAGAACACAACAATGTGCGTCGAGAGTGCAGCTGCTGTTCGGGGATTTGGCAGGTTGAACCACATTCAACCAAAGTGACTGCCACAGCGGCAGTGGAGTTGCCGGTGAGTAGGCATTGGGCAAACCGCCAAACATTCTGCCAAACATCCGGGAGACGTACGCACAGCCTACTCGGGGGCGCTCACGCTGGACGCACCGCTAGGAGGAGAATTAGTACTTGCGCAGCCAAGGGCTTCACTCAAATTCCCTGTCACCATCTCCAGCGATGGTGACCACATCGTCACAAGGGTCAGACCTTTTTTTGATTGGTCTTTGAATCTGGTCCGGATAAGTAGTTCAGTGAGATGCGGGGCAGTTGCATGTACGTGAAAGCTCGTCGTGGTTACACACTACAAAACCTCGATCGTACGAATACTGCTGGTCAGTTCCATCAACGATACCTCTTCGCGAAATTGAACCATGATCAGGCTGTCCGCTGCGACCCGTTTGTACACCGTACGTGACACCTGTTCGAACAAGAGTGCCCCAAATGGCTGCCGCAGGCGTGCAATCAACCGGAGTGCTTGTGTCATCATGTCCAGGCGAGCCCCACCTCGCGAAAACTCTTGATCGAGCAAAGGCTGGATCCATGGATGAACAAGGTAGAGGTTGTTCATCGCGGTCAAGGTTGTTTCTGTCTTGATCTCCAAATCACCGAATAGTTGTGATGTCGCAGAATACGTGTCCTGTCCTGGTTCGTAGATGGTGGTCATTTGGGCAACGATCCCGGGAAGCTGCAGTCGACCAAAAGTAACGGTGTGGGACGGGAGCTTGCTCAGTTCATCGTACAGTGAGACCGCAAGGGAGTGATCAGAAATGGAATGCCCTATTTCGGCGACTATCTCGTCCAGCTCAGCGGTCTCCATGTGTGGAATGTGTGGTGGAACGAGTGGGTCATAGACAGTTAGATTCATGGGGAGGCAACTGTTATACACATTCGCAGTACCAGTCCAAGCAAGAATTGTAGTGTCACCAGATCCAGTAAGGACATATTCTAGGAGGCGCCCAACTGCACGCGTGCCCTCGCCATATGCGGCTGCAATGGGCGCATTGAGGATACCGAGCAGCGAGTACGCAGTGTCCTCGACGAGGGTCGTTTGACGTGTCGAAGCCAGATACAATTTCTCTCGTACTCGGTCAAGTTGAGGTTGAAGTGTGGCTATCTGCTCTGCAGAAACCTGCGGCATCGACATCTCCCTCTGGATGATCTGGGAATCTTTATGGTTTTCAAGTGTCAGTCCGAGGTAGGGCTTCCAGTCTGCTGTGTAGAACAAGACCCTCTTGGCAGCAACATATTCTTGGTATGCCCAAGCACTGCTGTTCCAGATGCTTTCACGGAGAGCATCAGGTTCCTTCGACGTCGACAGGACACCGGAAAGATGAACGATTGTGAGGGATGAACCACGATACCACTGGAACGTGGACACGAACGACTCTTGTAGTACCGCGTCATTTGCTTGATCGGTGCAACACGTGTGACTCCACGTCCATCGGAATCCAAGGGAGTGCACGAGCGAACAGAACGACTGAAGCTTCAAGTTCGCATGCGATGGTTCTAACTTGTAGACCGTGACATGTACGACCTCCCGAAAAAGAGGTTCACCGTGATCCCACTTGTGCGAGAACATTACATATTCGTAAAACGTCTTCACCTCTCTCTCAATCCACGCACGGTCTATCCTTCGGGTCATGGACGACACCAGCTTGTCAAAGATGGGAACAGTCTCGAAGGCTTCTGCCTGCTGCGTCCTATCAAGCAGGCGACCCGTGGCTGTGTCTATAAGTACTCGTGGCATGGAGGAGATGGTGGCGTAAACAATGCGTCGAATGGTAGGTCTCGCGTCAACATACTGAGAAAGAAATTCTACACCCGTGTTAGTCCATAGCCGATAATATCCAAGCAACAACTAACCGCGAGCGCGCGCGTCAGAGGATTTTTTGATCTTCGACAGCATTGTGTCAAAGGTTGCGACTGCTTCCGCGTGGCGTTCCGCACCGTGTAAGGCCTCGTGCCTCAGCCCGTAACCCCGATAAAATGATGGGTCGACTCTGATCACCTGTTGACTACATTGCTGATATTGACCACGGCGTTAGGGCAATGCATACCTCGTCAGCGTCCTCCAGCGCATCATCCCACCACTCCATCATCATTCGTGCCTCACTTCGTCTGACCAACCTATCCGTTAGATTGGAAGGGTCGAACCACAACAGGATTGAGAGGTACTCGTCAGCTTCGTTATATTTCTGAGAGCTCATTGCGACGTGGGCGAGCCTTTCCAACTCCACCACGCAGCGTCGTTTAAAATCTGTTTCAGGCGCTGAGAAAAGCTTCTATGCCCATTTCCGCAGTCACCCACCAAATTCCCACTGCTGTTGCTCATCGTCAACACCCGTGGTCATTGCAAGCTCCCTCTGCATTCGTCGAAAAAACCGGACTGCTTCGGGGATGCGGCCATAACCTTCAAGAGCGTCGCATACCGCACTGTAAACGACAAAATTTTGAAACTTAAACTGAGAAAAAATACATTGAAATCAATGACTGGAGTCCCATATAAAGCATACCTCTTTAGCACCGTCTAGCACTTCATTTGGCGATCTATGAAGTAACATTGTTCTCACCCACTTGGCCAAAAGCCTACTGGCAGCTTTCGAACAAAGGGACAGTGCAATAGCATAGGCGGCGAGTGCATCATCATGTTTGTCAGTCTCGCATGCCGTGTCCCCAGTTTGTTCAAGAGCAGTGGTGCATTTATCCGTAAAACCTGAGGGTAACCATTAGGCGCCCTTTTCGGTACCGTGAAGACAGAACCATACTGGGAAGCCAGTCCATGATCACCGCATCCGCTTGCATGTTATCGCTAATAGACCACACAATCTTGCGGAGGGACTGTGCAGCGGCAATAACAGCGTCATTGGCAAACAGTGTTTCACAATGGCATTTCTGCCTGTGTATATGCAAGAGCTTGTTGAGATCACCTGCTTTTTTTCGGGAATCAGCAAGTTCAGCTCGGAGGCTGTCTACAGTGACTCCAAGTTGTTGAGTGGTTCTCTCGAGATCTTTTATCTTCTCGCCTGACGAATGCACCGGACAGAAAATCAGTGAAGTTGAGTCAAAGTTGACAAAGAACGTACCTGGGTCATGGAGAACTTTGATTAACTTCTCTAGTTCAGCTTTTGTGGTTTGGTGAGCACGAAGCGTTCACGACATGTCAGAATTGGTGGCGAAAAAACACACCTGACATGACCTCCTCCTCATGAAGTCTTGCATGTAACGAGTCGATAGTCACATTTATGACGTCATCCTTCCATTTGGATGTGGCTTGGAGTTTCTGGAAAGCATGCTCAAGATTCATGAGATCTCTGTCTGATGAAGTGGATGTGAGGTTAACGGATAAAGATAACCATAAACTTACCTGAACACCCGTTCTGTTTATGAAGGACCCGGATAGTCTCGCTAAGATGTGCTTCGGCTCGCCTACACTGAATCTCGAGAATTTTCTGTTGCGATTGAAAAAAAAAAAAGTAAGTGGACAAGACAAAGGGGCATCGAGATGCACATACGTGCTTATCCTCGAACTGAGCGGAACGAAAATTGCGCAGATTCTGCAGAATTAATTTTGTCCTTCCTCCAATCGCGAGGTCGTAGTCCTCCGAGACGGCCATTAAAGAAGCATAACCTGGGTAGCGGATGACAGTGCCAATCTGTTCATGTGTGGAGGTGTCCCAGAGTGAAACCGACGAGTTCGCACAGGCTGCGATAAATGTGCCATCGCTCACCAGGGAGATGCACGTGGGATCATCATTACTGTGAATGCGCCATCTGAAGAGCGTCTGCCCAGAGAACACATCAAGGCGGTGAATGATGCCTTCGTCGGACAAGGCAAAGAGCTGCTTGCTGTCCCTAACCCACGCAAGAGACCGGGCATCCAATCGATTGTCAGCGAGAAGGCTACCATCCTGACTGTCGTAAATACGAAGAGAGGAGCCCGATAACGAATACGCGTCCTGTGACCCAGTTGCAAGGAGCCGACCGTTGGGTGAAAACTTGACCGCGCGAGTGTCGATGTGGTAGGGTAGACTTAGCAATAGTTTTCGAGTTTTCAAAGACCAGATACAGGCAGCCTCCTCGTGAGTCGACCCGCTCACGATTTTTGTCCCGTCCAGTGAGACATCGAGCGCGCTAATCGATCCGCGATGCGCTTGGAACTTGATCGCTCGTTCGTGGTTCTCCGCATTCCACACCACTATGTGTCCGGGCCACTCCGTCCCGGCTGCGATCCACTTTCCGGAGACTGCGATGCTCGAAACAGCACTCTCTGCGTTCATCGGTGATCCCACCTCTTCCCCGTCTTTTACCCGCCAACATCGTACCACCCCCTGGCAGTCACCGCCCACAATGTGTTTCCCGTCAGCGAGGAACGCAACCGACCGTATCTTGCTTTGAACATCGATCTCGACTGGTTCGGCCTCCAGTTGCTCAACAGTGCTGGAGGATTCAGTTTCGTCCAACTCTTGTGTTCCATTTCAGTGCCGTTTTTTTTAGCTGTTTCGCCTCTCGTACCTTCAATATTCGTCATTTCCTTTTGCAGACCACGACAGGCTGGAGAGGGTCTGGATGTTTCTTTGTTTCTTGTGAGTCATGTTCCCTTCCTATCATTCGTACTCACCCTCGTTTGGCTCTTGGAGCTCCTCGGAAGGCATTCTGTGAGTGTTGGACAATGGAATGAGGGAAAGAAGTAGTGTGTGACCCCATCATATGTATCATTGGCAGTGTAGCACCGCCCTAGCTTCAGCTAGTAGTTCAATTTTTGTGACGAGGCCCACAGTGGGAAAGTTTTATGTACTTAAATTTCAAAGTCCTCAACTCTCCTCATCCCACATTCTTCCCGGTATTCCATCCCTCGCTAACTCAATGGCTAAATCGTCACATCTTTGATATGTTTCTGAGTATTTCTGGTCACTCAGAGAGGCTCCAACTGGTTGGTTGATGCGGATAGACAGACAGCCATGCAACTGTCTGGTTATCCTCATCAACACCAAGCCAGCAGCCTATCCATGCCTTTCTACCAGCTGTTACTTGATGTCCACTATCTTGGGTGCTGTTGCTGTAAGAATAAACCAGCAGTTAGCAGACATGTGAAGCATGGAAACTGAGTTCCTATTCTACGTTGACAACTTTGATGCGTATGTGCCGATTCCAACGTAGTTTCAGTCCAATAGCTCATTTATTCGTATGCTCCAACCAGTGGGGACCTCTCACTTGTCCCTAAATGTATGTACAATATTCTTAGGGTGACAGACATTTCCCTCTTAGACCACTCTGGACACCATCTCCTTCAACCGATCCTCCTGTATCCGGGGAATGAACGCCACTTTGAAAGGCGCTGCATTCGAGACAACCGCATCCATAAACGCATACACATCGATCGGTTTGTCTGGTTTCTCAGCGATTAGGAATGACCAGAGCAAGAACGCAATGTTGACGTACAGCAAATTATTGGCGAGATATTGGCCCGGGCAAACTCTGTCGTCAGGCATCAACACAGGCATCAAAGCCCGTCCAGATGATGTGAACATGCCTGCGGCCGAACCCATATGGGAAGGAGCCCCCTAGGTCGCGGAAGGGGCCTTGGTCATTTATCCATCGTTGGGGGTTAAATTTCTCAGGGTCGGGAAAGACAACTGGGTCCCGGGATATAGCCCTGAGAGACCGATCACGATTAAGCCAACCAACACAGAATGACGGGTGTTTTACCAGTGGCATCCGATGACGGTCGCCCCCTCAGGAATACATTGACCCCTCTGAGACATCGCGAGAGTTAAAGTGTCATGGTGTATGGAGTCAATCTCCGTCTCGTATGGTCGATCGACGAGGAAACATTACCGATAGGTGTGACGGGTCTCCACCGCAAGGCTCCTGATACAAACGCGTTGACCTGAGGAAGCGACTCCAAATCTTGCCAACCTGCCAGGTACTGAGGCAACCATTAGATATCCGTAGTCTTCACAGTGCTAAGACCTCACTCCTGTCCTTTCCAACGACCATATCCAACTCTTCCTGCACCTGTCTCTGTGCGTCTGGATGACGAGCAGCAGCCAAAACCATGTTGGTGATCCCAACTGCGCTCTTGCAACAGACAGGTCAATTCAATTCATGTTGCAGAGAACTAAAAGCAGCATACCGTCTCCGCACCAGCGTTGAATAGATTTCCGGAGAGATAGGCCAGTTCATCTCCAGAGAGTTGATGTTCATGAAGATGTTCCAGGAGTGTCCTTACGAACGAATTCTCCGTTACATCTGCTTCCTGACGTGCAGATATAAGTATCAGCCATTTCGCTAAGCCAAATCTAACTTGCCATTCCTGACCGAACACGGTTCACCACTGGGCCTCTGTAGAGCGTGAGCTCAAAGTTGTGATATTCCTTCAACTGGCGTCCATATCCCGGGATATACTTTAGCAAGGGCCGGATGCGATCCACGTGAAAGGCACCCGGACGCCACGCATGCTGGAAGTTCCTCAGTTCGCTGAATACGACGGACATCAGGATCGTCAACCAATGTCGGGGTCGACTTTCCATACGTCAAACGCAGAATTTGCCTTGCACGTAAGCTCGAGTTTGAATTGGGCGCCATTGTGCGGATTACGTTCACGGTCATAATAGTATATTACCCACCAACATATCAGCTTCTGCCGACCTCGTCAGACCCAATACCCCCGTCAGACCGAGAGCCATTGGGTAGGAGGGAACCTCCGAGAGTCATGGCGACTACTGTACATCGATCACGTCGACGTTATCGATCCAGTCCGTCAACGAGACCTCCTCGCGAACCTGCACCATGATCAAGGCGTCTGCCGCCACCCGCCTGTACTCCACTCGGGACACCTTCTCCAACAAGAGCGCCCCAAACGGCTGTCTCAGCCGAGCGACTAAACGAAGTGCACGCGTTGTCTTGTCGAGCCCGGCCGCCCTACGCACGTAGCCTTGGTCGAGGAGTGGTCGAATCCAGGGATGAACGAACCAATGTTCTTCCTCCACGGTTAGCATGTTGGTCGTCTTGATCTCAACGTCACCAAGTGCGTCCGTCGTTGCATGGTATGTGCGAAGGTCCGTATCTTCGTTTGGTCCCGATAAGTGAATAACGTTGGTGATTGGGAAAAGGATGCAAGGAAGATGCAATCGGTTAGAGACAAGGGTTGCTAATGGAAGCTTGTTGAGTACATCGTGCAGCGTCGCAGCGAGGGAGAGGTCAAATAGGGATGTCCGTAGTCGTGTCACTATTGAATCCAGCTCAGAAGTCTCCATGTGTGGGATGTGCGGCGGTGCGAGTGAGTTGTAGACGGTCAGGTTCAAGGGCAGACAACTGTTGTACTCGTTCGCGGTCCCAGTCCACGCGAGGATACTAACATCGCCAGATCCCGTGAGGATATGTTCCAAGAGTCTGCCAACGGCACGGGTGCCCTCGCCGTAGATGACTGGAATGGAGACGTGGAAGATGCCAAGGAGTGAATACGCGATGTCCTCCACACGCGTCGATTGTCGCATGGAGGCCAAGTATAGCTTCTCGCGCACTCTGTGAAGACCAGGCTGAAGTACAGCCATCTGTTCTGAAGAGGCTCTGGACGCGTGTTCCATCTCCGAGACAATCATGGGGGAGTCCTTGTGGTTCGTTATCGTCAACCCAAGGTAGGGTTCCCAGTCCGCTGTGTAGAACCGGATCACCTTGGCGGCTACATATTCCTGGTACGTCCATGCCCGCGTGTTCCAAATGCTCTCCCAGAGACTCTTCGTCGGGACATCATGAAGGTAGACGATCGTGAGGGACGACCCGCGATACCAAGTGAACATGGCCACCAGCGACTCCTGCAATATCACATTGTTCCCTTGATCGATGCAACACGTGTCGCACCATGCCCACCGGAACCCGAGGGAACACACAAGAGCGCAGAACGCCTTCAACTTGTCCGCAGACGCACTTTTGAGCGCAGACACTTTGGTGTTCCTGACATCCTTGTACTGAGGTTCGATGTGTCGCCACCTGTGGGACAACATCACGTATTCATAGAATTTCTTCACCTCCTCCCGAATACGCGGTTCGTCGGTCGTCATAGACGATACGAGCTCATTGAAAATCGGTTCCGCCTCGAATGCTTCTGCTTGCTCCATCTTGTCAAGTAACTGACCAGTGGTAGTGTCAATAAGAACCTGAGGCATCTGAGAGATAGTTGCGTGGATGATTTGCCCGATCGTACGTCTTGCATCAGCATATTCTACTATCCATGCGCGTCAACCGCGAAGAATGGTAAGACACGGGAAAAACCCACTACTTGGAGGATTCACTTCCGTCCTACCGGAGTGAGACCTCCTGCGCACCTTTTGTCGTGACATGTCAACTTGCCCTTCTTCTTCATCACTTTCCTCCGTTTCTGGAGGGCTCGCTTCCGTCCTATTGAAGTGAGACCTGCCGCGCGCCTTTTGTTGTGACTTGTATACCCTTCTTGGACCGCCTGTCGCCACAATTCGCCGTCTCCTTCCGCTTTCTTCAGTTGGACCGCCTGTCGCCATAATTCGCCGTCTCCTTCCGCTTTCTTCAGTTGGACTTGCTTCAAACATGTCCACATCGTGAAGCTCAGGAGCTAGAGGTTGCCAGGAGGTCGCTTTTTGTGCAGAGTTTGGCGGTGGTGCCCATTGGTATGGGGCGTTTGTTTGGGGCGGAGGACGCTGAAAGATGAATGGAACATTCCGGAGTACGCTAAACACAGAACTCAAAATGGATGCAGGGGAGGCTGAGGAGGCGGGGTTGAGGTCATTGTCACTACTTGGAGGACTCACTTCCGTCCTATTGGAGTGAGATCTGCCGCGCGTCTTTTGTCGTGGCATGTCAACTCGCCCTTCCTCTTCTCCACTTTCTTCCGTTTCTGGAGGACTCGCTTCAGTCCTATGGAAGTGAGACCTACCGCGCGCCTTTTGTCGTGACTTGTACACCCTTCTTAGACCTCCCGTCGCCACAACTCGCCCTTTCTCTTTTCCACTTCCCTCCGTTTTTGGAGGACTTGCGTCAGACGTGTCCACACCGCGAAGCTCGGGAACTAGAGGTTGAGGAAACGCCTTTTCTGGAGAGAAGTTTGGCGGTGGTGCCCACGAATATGGGGCGTTCGTCTGGGCCGGAGGACTCTGAAAGATGAAAGGAACATTGGGGTTTTCGCCGAACATAGGAGTCAAAGTGGATGCGGGGGATGCGAGGTTGAGGTCATTGAAGTCACCTTGGATCCGTCGCTTGGTATGCAGACACCCGAGGGACATAGAAACGTACGTTTTCGAGGCGTGTTCGATTCATCGCTGGAGGATGCCCAGACAGGCTTTATATTGCTTGAGGGGCGAGACGTATATTCAAAATCCATTGGTGCATTGTGGTTTTTGCCGGACACAGGAGCCAAAGTGGATGCGGGGCTGAGGTCATTGAAGGCACCTGAGATCCGTCGCTTGGTATGCAGACACTCGAGGGACATAGAAACGTACGTTTTCGAGACGTGTTCGGTTCATCGGTGGAAGATGCCCAGACAGGCCTTGTACTGCTAGAGGGGCGATCAGTATATTGAAAATCCATTGGTGCTTCCTGCAGTCGCATACTCGCTGGTGGTGGTACTCTGGTGACCTGCCATCCTCGGCTCTCCACTCCACTCCACTCTCCGCTCCCACTCCGCTCCATCACAACAGTCGTAATACTTAATCCCCACCAAACGATATTGCTGTAGCACATTAATCATGTAAGTGCTTTTAAACTTCCATTCAATTTTTCCTTGTCCCGCATTTTCTGATTGCGTGCCTCGTAAGTAGAGTGATGTTTACCCCCGTTCAATCCACATGCCATCTTCTCCCTGTCCAATGAGGTGACGCACTAGAGAAGATGACCTTGCATACAGCATTGCCAAGGTTGGCATAGAACTTCCGGTGTGTACCCATCGATCCAAAGGGCACCACTAATGCATTCGAATGCACCAAGGGCACAGAACCCAGTCTCTATTTGTAAGTCTGATCAGAAAACTGTCGTCTTCAAACCGCCAAGTCATGTATCTACCTCTCAGGCCTGCACACCCGCATTCGTCATGGCGGTAGATACCCTGCAAATATATTGAAGAGAAACAGTGCGTGTGCGTTTAGGCTGTCATGCACACCACCAACGCCAACATGTCCCATCACCTACCATGTCCAGCGGGTCTAGGGGGTATCGTGCTCCACGCACCCCCTATCCTGATGGCTCTCTTGTGCACCATCTCGAATATTGTCCATGCGCCATGTCAAGGTGATCGACAAGATGCTCCTGGTGGTCCTGGGTGGCATACAGGCTCAGACGAGGATCTCAAGCGCAAGTGAGTCTGCCAGGTTCTCATAATTGCAGACACCTCCATCGCAAATGCCCTGACATACGTGTACAAGTAAACGTGTGTGATGGACCCTTTAATGAGATTGGATGTGCAAGTAACCTCCATGTTG
>JBBPUG010000944.1:0-13675 GCA_038094535.1 Tubosaeta aff. alveolata | reverse complement strand
AGAATGCCAAGAGCAAGTACTATCTTTGACTCTGCAAGTGTTTGTTCTTATTTGTACCCTATCTATGGCAATTAACTTATTTGTTCAAAATGGCCCAACATTGGGACACTTTTTTGAGCCACTGTATATTTGTCTAGGGTGGACTTGGCATTTTTCAAGTTCCGTTCCGGTTGCCACCAGTCTTCGTTGGCAGTGTACCCTTTCCATCGGATCAGGTATTGGCGAGCTGTCGGCTTGCCGTGATGTCATAATATCCGCTCCACCTCCCATTCTTCTTCGCCATCAATCAGCTGCAGAGGTGGAGCTGGGAAATTCGGGCCGTGAACAGCATTTTCACGATAGGGAGATAAGAGGGAAGCATGGAACATGGGGTGAATTTTCCACATTTTAGGAAGGTGGAGTTGGTAGACGATTGGAGAAAGAACCTTGGTGACTTCGAAGGGTCCTTCTCTTTTTGGGGCGAATTTTGGGTTAATGATGGAGCGTTTCAGGTTTCTGGCTTCCAGCCATACCTTATCTCCTTTGGCAAAGGGAACAAACTTCTGTCGGGTGTGGGAGGCCATGACCTGTCAGGCTAGTTCATGAGCAGCTAGTGCCTCGTCTCTGGCAGCAGAGAGCTCTTTGAGGCGCGATTCCACTGCAGGAATGTTGGTCTCGGAGATGACCGTGGGAAGGGCATGTGGTTCAAAGCCAAGCATGAGGAAGAATGGAGATTTGTTGGTGACAGAATGAGGGCGGTGATTGTGTGCGAATTCAGCATGGGGGATCATTTCAGACCATGAGGTGGGGTTGTTTCCACAGAAGATTCTCAGATAGGTTTCTACTTCTTGATTGACACACTCCGTTTCTCCATCAGATTGGGGGTGGTACATGGTAGATAGGGAAAGGTCATAGTTCAGGAGTCATCCAAGTTCTTTGGCGAATGCAGATGTGAATTGTGGTCCGCGGTCAGAGATGATTTTGTCATAGAGGCCGAAACGGAGGTATACTTTGTGGAAAAAAAGGGTAGTGATCCCCTTAGCAGTGGCGGTTTTCTTGGTGGGGCAAAGAATTACCCCCTTTGTAAGCCCATGGTTGACCACGACCAACAGAGAATCAAAGCCATCGGAGAGAGGGAGGTCAGTGATCAGATCACAGGACACCTGTTGGAAAGGTCGAGAGGATTTGGAGGGGATGGGGGTCAGGGGAGGGACAGTAGGATGAGTATTTGCTTTGTTCTGTTGACAGATAGAACATCCTTCAACATATTTGTGTACATAAGTTGTGAGGCCAGGCCACCAGAATTCTGAGGATACTAATTGGCAGGTTTTAAGATAGCCTGGGTGACCGGCAGTGGAGTGGTCATGTGACCATTCCAAAATGGAATGTTGAAGGGCATCGTCGGGGGGAACATAGACGCGTCCTTTGTAAGTAAGAATTCCACCATCGTATTTCCAGTAGACCATGTGATGACGAATAGCGGCAGGTAGATCAGGGGAGAGGGCAAGGACTTTGGTTTTAACTAAGGGGTCGTCGAGGGAGGCAGAGGTGATGTGGCGAGTGAGGGTGGTGTCGACAAGGTTTACAAAAAGGGATGGAGGTAGGAGTGTAACACCTTTGTTGTCAGAGGTGTCAGAGGAGGGGAATAGATCGGGTCAACGGGATAAGGCATCAGGGCCAGCGAGGAGTTTTCCTGGGACATGAATAATTTTCAGATCAAAGTCGGCGAGGTCAAGAAGCCATCTGGCTTGTTGTCGATTAAGATTCTGGGGGGCACGGAAGTAGAGGAGATTCTTGTGATCAGTGAAGACTTGGACTGGAAATGAGGATCCATGAAGGTAGTGTCGCCAGGTTTTCAGAGCGCGGATGATAGCAAGGAGTTCACAATCATAGATATCGTAGTTGCATTTGGTGGAGGAAAAGGAGGTGGACATGTAGGAACAGGGGTGCCAGTCACCGTTGGAATCCGTCTGAAGAAGTATTGCTCTAGAGGCAAATTTGGAGGCGTCAGTGGCGATTGCAAACAGTTTTGCAGGGTCGGATAGCTGGAGGACGGGTTTCGACAGGAAAAGCTCTTTGAGGGATTCAAAGGATCATTGACAGATGGGAGTCCAGGACCAAGGGTGATCCTTCTTTGTGAGATTGATAAGAGGGCAAGCTACGAAGGAGTAATCTGGGATAAAGCAACGGTAGAAGTTGGCAAAGCCTAGGAACGACCAGACTTCCTTTAGCTTGGTTGGGACGGGCCACTTCGCAATGCCATCTAGTTTCACAGGATCCATGGCGAGTTGTCCGGGTTGGACGATCATCCCGAGGTATTCTACCTCAGAAGTGTCGAACTGGCATTTCTCCAGTTTGAGGTGTAGATCAAGTTCTGTTATGCGCTGGAGCACCCGTTTGGTGCGTTCCGTGTGAGTTTGTTTGTCGGGAGAGAAGATCAAGAGATTGTCCATGTAGATGACTAGCCATCCTTCGGCGATCATGTCGCGAAATGAGTCATTCATGAATCGTTGGAAGGTTGCTGGGAAGTTGGTGAGTCCAAAGAACATCACTGTTGGTTCATAGAGTCCCTTGTGGGTGATAAAAGCAGCCTTCCATTGGTGACCATTCTTGATACGAACATTGTTATATCCCCATCGGACGTCAAACTTGGTGAAGACCTTAGTGTCTTTGAGTTTGTCAATGAGATCAGAGATCAAGGGCAAAGGGTATGCGTCTCGAATGGTGTGTTCATTCAGGTAACGGTAGTCCTAGCAAGGGCGAAGTTTGCCATCCTTCTTTTTAACAAAGAAGAAGGAGGAGGCTTGGGGGGAGTTTGATGGGCAGATCTTTCCTGCCTTGAGGTTCTCTTCCAAGAAGTCCTCGGTAGCCTTTCGTTCGTCAGGGGATAGAGGATAGATTTTACTGATCTTTGGAACGAAGGCGTCATCAAGGTTTATCTCATGGTCATAAGGCCGGGAGGGGGGAACATGGTCTGCCGCTTCTTTGGTGAATACAGATTGGTATTTGGAGTACTCTGGTGGAAGGGTGGTTTTTGGTTTGGCTGCTTCTGCAGCCATGGCTAGTTCAGTGGCAGTGGTAAGGCGGGCGATGGTAGTATTTGGAAGGAAGCGGGATCCACAGCGGATGATCCGGTGGAGGGTCCGGTTGTCTAGGGCTCTTTGGATATACTGTGGTTCAGTTTCCTTGTCAAGGAAATCATAGAGTCGTCCATTATAGACAGTATCAATATGATGGTGTCGGTAGGGAGGGTCGGAGGAAGGTCTGAAGAATCTGTTATGTCGTTGGGAATCTTCCATAAAGAGTCAATTGAGCTCTTTAGATTCATTGCAGGATTCCAAGATGGCGAGGGTTTGCTTTGCCCAATCTATGGTAGGGTTGGTGACACGGAGCCAGGGGAGTCCTAGAATGACATTTTCGCTGCCCCAGGACATGACATGGAAGGTGGTTTGTTGGGCGATTCCTTTGATTCCAGTGAATAGAGTGCAACTGTACTTAATTCCTCCATTCTGGTTAGGGGTTTGGTCCACATTTCGAACAGGGATGGGGACGTCAAGTTTCATCAAGGAGAGCTTGTGTTTTCGCATGAACTGCCAGTCTATGCAGTTAAGGTCTGCTCCACTGTCTACGAGAGCTCGGGTGTCGACAGTTTTCATCATGTGCGTGGGTTCCAGGAGTTGCAAGGCAATATGCATAGATTTCTTGAAATGAGATACAATTACAGGAGCACACGTAACTGGAGAGACTCGCGTCGTTCAAGGTCCCCAATTTAAAAACCCAACTCGAAAGAAAAGCCGACTCGTTTGACCGAGGTTCCTTCCTCTTCATTGTCATCATCATCCTCAGTGTCCTTTAATCCAGGGGGGGAATCGTCATCATCTTTGACCCGCTGGACTTTAGTAGGTTTTGAGGGGAAGGCAGGGCAAGCGCCACTGAGGTGTCCAGACTTTCTACAATGGAAGCAGAGTCCTTCTTTGCAACATCTCTCTCTTTCCTTCACAGTGAGCTTAGGAACTCTGACTGTGTCGATGTCCATGGTGTCAGGGTCCTTCTTAGAGGAAGGAGGAGAGGCCTGTAGGTAGCTAGGGCGAGAGGGGTTCTTGTTTCATTGGGCGATCTCTTTGCCATGTTCCCATTGGGTCTGGAACGACACGGCTTTCTTGTACCAGTCATTGATGGCAGAGGGGACGGTGTCCATCTGAAGTATTCGCTTCATCAGAGGAGGGGGAATGCCCGATGCATAGTAGTTGATCAAGACATTTTGATCAGTAATCCCAGCAATAGCGACCTGGTTCTGGAATCTGGGGTTGTAGTCAGTGATGGAAGGGACGTAGTTTTCTTTCTTTTCCTTGGTCATACGAGTGGTGGAGAGCCATGCGACAGCGTTCCCAGTGGTATCATGGTGTTTGAACGCTAGTTCAAACTTTGCAACAAACTCAGCCATAGTCCTGAAGTTTTGCGCATTCAAGGCTTGGTCTCTAAAGGTATCTGCCCAAGTCTGGGCAGATCCCTTGGTCATATAGGACAGGGCGAAGGCGATCTTCTTTAGATCGGAGTTGTAGACATCCTTGTTCACTTCTACATAGAATTGTACGGAGCGAAGCCAAGAGATGGATTTGGAGTAATCTCCATCAAAGGAGTCAGGGACATTGAGATGAAGTTCAGTGGGTCTAGAAGTCATGGGTTTGGACTTAGATTTCGTGGGAGTAGACGGGGTGGCGACAGGAACAGTGGCAGTGGCTATCGTGGAGAGGGAAATGGAAGGAGTTATCGGAGTAGGATGCGAGACTAGTTGGGGAAAAGGGAGCGGGTCGTCGTCGAGAAAGGTGGTGGAACGATGGAGCTGATCTGCGAGGGCAGCGATGTGTTCTTGTTCAAGGAAGTGGGCGATGGGATCATCCATCTCAGAGGTTTCAGGAGCGTCTATGAAAAGACCAGGGAGTTCCTTCTCCGTCTCAGAGTCACTGAGTTTAGGAGTAGTACTTCGTTGTTCCCAACGTGGATCGACGGGTTCAGAGGTAGACGAGAGGTGTTCAAGGGGTCAATCAGTTGACAGCTGGGGTTGCCTGACAGGTGGGGGTCTAGAGGATGAAATGGGTGCGACTTACACAAGGGTAATCGCGAAGGGCAAGTTAGACCTTTTGTTACGCTTGGCCCGGGTAAGGCCAAGCGTAGCCTCAAGGGTCAAGGGTTCAAGGTAGTCGCTTGTCTCTGCAACAAGAACACTGCCTTTCACTGCAGTGGGATCAAAGGGGGTCAAGGGTTCGAGGAGCACCTCTTGTTGAGAGGAAGGTGCAAGTTCTCTGTAAGGAGCACGAGAGAGACGATGGAAGTACAAGGTCAAGATTGAGGAGGTCTAACTTAGGGTACAGGGTTTGTACTTGAAGGTTTATATACTCGGTGGAACAAACAAAGGTAAACATAGGTCGAGTCATAAGTCGTAAGACGAATGAGTCATATTGTGCAAGAAGGACAGAAGAATGAGTCATGAAGGAGTAAGCCTGATGACGAGCAAGTGCGATGGGGTCGGATAGGTGAGTCATCAGGGAAAAGAAACGTGTCTGTGTACACGAATGTCCAAAAGGAGAACAGAGAGAAAAAAAACGTAATAGAATCCATGCAGAATGTGGTATCCTTTACACATCAGACTGCTACCCTTGCCAACCTGGCCTATGTGACCGGATCAACTACTATCGCTCCCACCTATAATGAAACATACTCCGTAGCCAAGGACTTATGGGATCATTTGCAACAGAACTATCAGCCACAAGGTGTGTCCGGATACTATTCACTGTTCCAAGATGTGCTTCGCTATCAATTCCATGGAGATAAAGATATCTCTGTGCAGATTGTTGAGATGCAAGGCCTTATCCATTGTGTTGCCTCTGCAGGATTAAACATTCCTGCCAAGATCTCTGCCATGATCCTCCTAAATGCGTTACCATCCTCTTATCACAATATGGCATCCACTTTGGTGCATACCATAACATAGGCAAACTTCCTTTCTGATACGATCGCTGCCAGTATCCTGCGCAAATATAATTTGCACAAGGGTACCCACTATCGCCATTCCTCCTCTGCCAAATCCCTCATGTCCCGTATTCAATCCACCTCCACTTCCTCCGGTGCTTCGGCACAGCGTACCACAGCTATTCACAATGCTCTGGTTTGTCAACCATGTGGCAAATGTGGGAAGAGCAATCATCCCACTGAACACTGTTGGAGTGGACAGGGATGACCCTCTGGACCTTCAGGTAATCAGGGGAGACCTGGGCAGAAGAGATCGGCGAAAGGCAGAGCTTTTGATTGTCGCCAGAAACAAAAGGCAAATAAAGGAAAGAAGAAAGCTGGTGCGCATTTTGTTCAGGAGGAAATTGATTTTGCCTATATGGCAATGGCAGATGGCCCTCTTTCTCCCATTCCAGAAGAAGAGGACACCACATATGATGGCTAGGACAATCAGTCCATGGTCGTCAACAATGGATGGAACACTGACGGACAAGATGTCACCATGAATGACGGGTTTGAAGATGATTCCTTTCGGCCCAATGACACTAATTCCTTTTCGATTATCCAGCTTCCTCCTCGTCCCGTCTCCCATTGAGGAATTGACATCCGGACAATCCAGAGATGACTCGGACTGGAATCCGAGACCCGGACCTTCGGAAAGAAAGGGGAAGAGGCGGAACAACCGGAAGCAGGCTTCTGAGAGGAAGGATCATACTGGTGATAGTTACAATGGTGACACATGCCAGACCAGGACGGGTACATGGAAACATGGATACGACCTGAGTGAGCTTGTAGAATGGGGCAGTCCGGATGAATCCAGATATATAGATGCCTCCTATGAATGTGATGACTCTTTTGACTGGTATTGTGGAATGACCAGAGTCACTTCAACTGAATTCCATACCCAAGATCATTGGATGGTGGATAGTGGTGCAACACACCATATCACCCCTTATCTTGGAGATTTCATGTCACTAAGCAATGGGGAGAAACATTGTGAAGTTGCTAATAGAGCAGTCATGACCATGACTGGACCCAGACATGTTATTATCAAGTCCAGAGATCACTTGCCATTGATTTTGCAAGACGTGTGGTATTCTCTGGATTCACCACATAGACTTTTATCCTTACTGGCATTAACCAAGCTCGGGTTTACTGCCAAGATTACACAAAAGGCTACAATTATTCGGAACAAACATGGCCAAGAGGCGTTGCAGGCACTTGCTTTTTCTCCTCGCAGTGGACTTCATTGGTTTCAGTCACAACAGATTATTCCGGTGAATTGTTCAACCATATCTTTACAGGAAAAGGATTCTTTTCAACTGTGGCATTATCACTATGGACATGTGTCCAGTAATGCGATCCGGAATGCCCATAAGACCTGTCTTGGCATTCCACCCCTATCTCCTCCAGATCATCGTCTCTTTTGCCAGGGATGTTCTTTAGGCAAACATCATCTAGCACCTCATCCGGAATCTCATTCTCGTGCACCTGCTGTTCTTGCACTTGTGCACACCGATCTTCTGGAAATGCCAATTCAATCTCGGAATCATAACAAATGGGTCATCACTTTCCTGGACAATTATAGCTCTTATGCTTGTCTTGCTTTCCTGAAGCACAAATCAGATGCTTTTGATGCATTCAAATCTTATTTGGCTTTGGCCGAACAGTCTACTGGTTCTTCTTTTATCACTCTGCATTCGGACCAAGGGGGGGAATTTACTGGGACACAGTTCCAATCGTTCCTCACTTCGAGAGGCATTCAACATCAGTTGACTGTTGTCAGAGAACCACAGCAGAATGGACATGTGGAAAGATTTAACCGCACTATCCTAGAGAAGACTAATGCCATGATGCATCATGCATGCCTTCCCAAAGTATTCTGGCAGGATGCAATGGAAACAGTAGTGTATACCTACAATCGCCAACCCATCCGAAGGTTGAACTGGGCGACCCCTATTTCAAGATGGGATCCCCATATAGAGAAACCAGATGTTTCATCATTCTGGGTCTTCGGCTGTCATGCTTATGTCTTCATTCATAAAGAAGACTGGAAAGACAAACTTTCCTCTAAAGCCAAAGAAATGATCTTCATTGGTTATCCAATAGGAACGAAGGGTTACAAATTTTACAATGTTCAAGATCGAAAGATCATCATTACAAGTAGTGCCACTTTCAACGAATTCTCCTTCCCCAAATGTTCTGAAGGGTATAGTGAACCCGACCTGATACAAATCCCAAATGATGACAATAACGACTTGGAATATGAAGACAACGGAAAGGATGTCTCTGAGGACACTCAAGCCCCTATTCCGGACATCTATGGACCAGATTTTCAGTTCAATCCTACTATTCCAGATCTGCCACCCAATCAAGATCCACATCCGGAGCAGTTGCCAGATGATCCTCCTGATCCATCATCAAGAGGATCGACTCCTCCCATTCCTGGACCTAGCACACCTGTGCGACCTCCTCGACCACCTCCTGTGGAACCTCCACAACTCCCCAGGAGATCACAAAGACAGAGAGCTCCTAGATTTGTACCAGACAATGTCTATGGACAAAGAGCTCTGGTCGAGATTGAGAGATTACTCAGGCAAAGGAGAGAAGATCCAGATATAGATGATGATGATGCACATCAAATGAGTGCACATTTCATTTCCGCTATGATATCTATGGCAGCACCAGTGTTTGGAGTTCCCAAACAATACCGAGACATATTTAAGCTACCAAAGGATCAGCAAAAGCTATGGCTGGATGCTTGCGAAGAAGAAATGAAATCTATGAAAGACAGGAAGGTTTGGGATCTGACAGATCTACCTCCGGGTCATAAACCTATCACAGGAAGATGGGTATTTGTCAAAAAAAGCAATGGACAAACCAAGGCATGCTTTGTTGCTAAGGGATTCACTCAAGTATATGGCATAGACTTTGAGGAGACCTTTTCTCTGGTTGCAAGATTTGAGACAGTCCGTCTCTTACTCGCACTAGCAGCTCTAGAAGATTGGGAAATCAAAGCGCTAGATGTGAAGACCGCCTTTTTATTCAGAGATCTCAATGAAGAGATTTACCTTACACAACCAGAAGGTTTCATATCCAAAGGTCAAGAGACAAAGGTTTGCAGACTAAGAAAGGCCATTTACGGTCTTAAACAAGCAGCCCTACAATGGAACAAAGCACTCCATAAATCTCTTGAGGATTTGGGCTTCAAACACACCCACTCTGATCCCGGAGTGTATGTCTATTCAGACAATGGTGTTCTGGTCATCATCCTTATCTATGTGGATGATGCTCTTTTCCTCTCCAACAATCGATCAATCCTATTACAGAAGAAACAAGACTTCATGCAGAAATGGGAAAGCCGAGACCTCGGAACAGCCACGGAATATCTCAGAATGAGAATTACCAGAGACCAGATTAAGCAGACTCTGAGATTGGATCAAATCAAGTATGCTGAGAAGGTCATAGACTGCTTTGACCTACAGAATTGCAGACCAGCATATGTTCCTCTACCCTCTGGCTATAATCCGCAGTCATTGACAGAAGAATTGAATGCTTCACTCCAAAGTCGTTATCAATCGGTCATTGGATCATTGTTATACATCATGCTTGGAACAAGACCAGACCTTGCCTATGCTGTTATCAAGATGTCACAATTCTCAGCAAATCCTACTGAGGATCATCTTCAACGCGCATTATATATTGTGTGCTACCTGGCTAGTACCAGAGACATATGCCTTACTTATAAGGGAGAAACCAATTCCAGTTTCTTGGCATACAGTGACACAGATTGGGCAGGAGACTTGGACACTAGATGGTCCACCACTAGGTATTGTATATTCCTTGCAGATGGGATAGTCTCATGGCTATCCAGACGACAAAGGAAGGTGACATTATCATCAACAGAAGCAGAATACATCAGCATGACTGAAGTTGCCAAGCAACTCACTTGAATCAAATCCCTATTCAAAGAACTCGGATATGATCTACTGCCTTTCCACCTCTATGCGGACAATCAAGGAGCTATGTTCTTAGCCTCCAACCCAGCACAAAAAGGACGGACCAAGCATATTGCAATCCCTTACCATTTCATTTGGGAATCTGTTCAAGAAGGTTTAATCAAACTCTTCTATATTGCCACTGGAGAACAGAAAGCCAATATATTCACCAAGAATCTCACTTGAGATTGATTCTTGAAGATCAGGGACATGTTGTTCCTGAAACCCTATTCCCATGCGATATGATTCTCTTGAACGACAGGGAGTGTCAAAATGACTGAAGTCCAGTACTCTGGATTGTAGTCCAGAAGTATGGATGACCAGATTGAGACAGTCCAGAGTTATACAGTCTGGAACCAGATTAAATGGATAGCAGACTGACTCGGACTGACCCGGACTGACAGGATCAGTCATAGACATTCTGCAATACTCATGATTAATAAGTATGACTCATGCTATAAAGTGGATTGGTAAGCTGCTCAGTCAGCAGCATAGCCTTAAGCATAGCATCTGTCAGCATTGCAGTGTATTTCAAATACAAGGCAGTGTATTTGCAATAGGGCAGTGCAGAACAATAGGGAGGCAGTGTTTGCTGAGTTTGAACTAACACAGCCTAGTGCCTCATGGCACATAGCCCTGCATAGCCTGATGCCTCATGGCATCCTCATGCCCCACATTGCTATGCTATATTAGGAAATTCCCATGTGTATCTGAAACGTATAAATAGTTTCATGTATTTATGCGTAAAAAAAGCTTTAATCTTTGCTTCTTTCATATTGTTCTATTGCCCACTATCTAATCTCCAAAGAGATTACATCTATACCTTCATCAAGCACTCTGCAAGTCAAGTGAGTCTCTTCGCTTGGCAATTATCCTTTCCCTGGCACTGCGCACCAGAGGACTGTCTTAGGACTTGCCACCCTATCCCGTTCCTTCATGAGGACCTTTGCTGCACCACCACCAGACAACGGAGCATGCAAGGGCTATGCAATGGCATGCCACAACCATAACGAGGATGACCACACACCACCACCACACGACGATGATGCCTGCAGGGGCTACACACTGGTGCACCACCACCATGCAATGATGACGAGGGGCGAAGTAGGCACAATGGTGGCCACAACGATGGTGATGGCAATGGCCATACCACTACCACACAATGATGAGGCATGAGGGCTAGCCAATGGCTGACCACCACTACGCAATGACAACGAGGGGCGAGGGGGCACATTCGCGCACCATAACAAGAATGAGGATGATGGGACGATAGCTCCACCACACAACGACAACAAAGGGGATGTAGTTACCATTGTAGTAGAAATTTGATCAACCAACTGCTTCATTATTGATGTGAGGAGCTTTTGAAATTCTGCCAAAATCACATTTGATTTATGCTAGCTGTCAGTCTTGACTACTATGTATCTTTTCATCATTCTATATGAAGACATACAGTATTGGTCTACAGACTTGTCTATCCATTTATCTAGATGAATAGGACATCTAGACAACCAACCAGCCTTATCTTTACAAATCTAAGTGGACTAAGCATCTGCGTCTTACTGTGTAATTGTCTACATTGCATAAGTACTATATGACCAAAAATCTAAAACTCTTAGAATTGACTAGTATCTGTGTCTGACTGTGTAATTGTCTACATTGCATACATACTATATGACCAAAAATCTAAAACTCTTAGTCAACTTAATGACTTTGTCTAATTCACTAAATGACTTATTACTATGTCTCTGAAAATATAATGTTCTAAATTGGCTTATAAACTATCTCTAATTGTCTAAATGCAATAATTTGCTATCTTTTTAAAACACTGATCCACTAGTAGCCTAACTAACTATCTTTATAAAGAGCCATTTTATTAGTAGCTTAAAGAACTAAAGAGCTTTGTGACAAACTTGCTAATCATCTAAACCATCTAAAATTAGACCATTAGACCAATTTAGATGCTTTAGAGAAAACATAGATCTCCTGATGTCAGCAGCAAGGAAGCAATCATTGAAGTCCAAGTACTGGATCATCATGCCAATGTTGAATGCACCGCAGATGGGGTCCAGCTGGTAGTTCATTCCAGGGACTCTTGTGCCTGCATGGTGGGTCAGATTCAAGTCCAAGGTGACCTGGTGGTTGTGGATGTAGTCCATGATGTCCTTGAGGACCTTTTCCGGTTGAGGGGGAATGGCAGATTGTCTGTGGTAGAATGAGGAATGTGAGCGGCGAAAGAACAGGAAGGGTGTGCTGCGTGCAGAACAAGCCATGGAAGGTTTGTAAATGTGTTCTCAAGTACAAGCGCACTTATCTGTGTTCAAGACTGCTCTTAGTAGAGATGTGCAAGAGAGAACGGCATGACGAACTTTGGATGGGTTTCGACTGGTGATGTTAATGGCAACTGCACCTCTGATAGACTGGCCGAGTGGCCCCAAACTGTCCCTGGCAGTGAGCATGACCAGCATTCACCAAGGCAGCAACATACCTCTTCATTGGATTGTTCCTCTGTCCAGTCTACATGCAAAGCATGGGTATGAGAGATGCAAGGTGACGCCATCCTAGGTGCGCAACTTGTGCCACAAACAAGACAATTGTGCCTCATCCACCACAGTGGATGAGAAGCAACGGGCAGGACCTGCGAAGGGAGGAATGGCGTGCAGCATAGACAATGATCAAAGAAAGAGTGATGGAACCAAATCCAGATAAGGATCGCATGTCAACGTTCAACCTTCTCTGCTTACCTCTGGCTTGCGACCTCAGCTCGAGTCTATGCTTCATGGGGCACAGCCAACCAAAGAAAATACCACCCAAAAAGCATTGCTGGTGCAATCTAGGCCATGGAAAGCTGCTAAGTCACAGTGGGCGCCAGCAGCATTACCTTCGTGCCGATAACCATGGCCTATTAAACAAAATCACATCATCCGAATCTGAAAGTGTCTCAAGTGAAGCCTTCAATACAATTGATGACCCCTCCGGTAGGTGATTCTGTTCTTTGGATGAGATAGTTAAAATCTGATGTTTGTACAGCCTCTGATAGGGATAACATGCCTTTTGACACAATTGATGACTCCTCTGGTATGCAATTTTCTTTGGATAAGATAGTTAGAACCTGAGGCTTAGATGAAAATTCTAACTTGCCTTTTGGCAAGTATTTTGATCCAGCAGTTGCTTTTCTGTCAGGCATCAGTGAAGCCAGCCCAGAGTCAGGATCAGATGATGATGCTCCAAGCTTTGAGCACCAGGAAGGTCAATCAGACATATCAACTGATCTTTTCAATGAGGACAACATAATAGACTTTTATGGATGTTAAGCACGAGGGTGAACTTTTTTCAACTTGTAGGTCTTCATCATGTCCCTGGATTCAGGACCAACTCACTTGGCAATATAGGAAACATTATTCTTTCTGATGAAGACCTTGATAACATCCACACATTCAACCTGATCATGACGAGCAACATGACACATCAGTCACCCCCTAAAAGGGGACCTGTTAGGTATATTAAATGTGGGTCAACTATTTACCTAAGTGGTCATTTTTCTATGGGTTTGTCCATCAAGCTCTGGGATATCCTATCACCCCTTAAATCATCATGTGTTATCCCATCTATTCCATTCTAGGACCTGGGCTAAAATATTTGATTGATGGCAATTGACCCAATCTTTTAACATTATCCCACCATACACT
>JBBPUG010000943.1:0-13688 GCA_038094535.1 Tubosaeta aff. alveolata | reverse complement strand
CTGAACCTCATTGACGCGTTGCCGGGCTGAGTTTGATTTGAGCTGTGTGACCACCTGTGACTTGTTGTGACCTCTGTGTGACTGTCCGAAGTTCATGTGCTGTCCGAAGTTACAGTAGGTGATAGTACCACCTGGCCGGTTCACAGATGGCCAGGTACGCATATGAGCTGCGTCAAAAGCGCGATTGACTAGTCTATTTTAAACCGATGCCTGTCGTAGATATGGAAACACACAGTCGATGATCTGCTGCGCCAATGGAAAATAGACTAGTGTTTGGGGTCTGACGATGGTCTGGCACTGCGGCCGAGCGGCGTTGTGTTCGGCCACTCGCTACAGACAACTAACCTCAACTTTCAGGTTCTGTACAACCCGAAACACTTTGAGACCATACAACCCGTCTGCCACCGCCCCGCGTGGTCGCCGCGTACCACAGACATCGCTACGGACAGAGGGGAGATACCGAGAGATAGTACAGGTAGAGCTCAACCACAGCGTATGTATTTACTTGACCACACGGTATACGAAGGGAGATAGTGGGGATCATCTTGGCTATGAGGTTGTTGAGGGAAACGAGATGAGGAATAGGGTTGGTATTGCTTGGACTGGGCAACATTCACCGCTATCCAGGCTGCGAAGTCGTTCCAAATATGCATGGACAAGAGTCAGCAAGTCCCTGACAATGGGGTCCATTGATGCTCGGGCTCTAACAAACAAAAGTGGATCCCACTACGATATACATCCGTGCTTTCTGACATGGGGAAAAGCGCTGCTGGCGAGGAAAACAAAAAAAGGAGTGGGCCTTGGCGCTTGATTTTAGCAAGGGGGCACTATCATATCTCGTGGACAGCCCAGCTGTGGGGAACTCATGAGCGTCAAAAAGGATGTAGGACGATCAGAGAGTAACCACAAGTCCAGCCATTCCAATAGCAGATCACTCCGGCCAACAAGCCTACACCCGACAATCGTTACTATCGCACGGTATGCCTCTTGGCTTGTGCGATAAGGAAACGTTCCATGCGTTGCACCTTTTCTTATCGTGGGAGGATATGTGCGTTGCAAACGGTATGGGCGAAAGCCGAAAGGCTTTTCTAGCCCAAAACTGGAACCGATCCAGTCGTGATACAGAGAGAAGAGTGATGGATCACCACGGATAAACTCGATCCTGCGACGCCTCGTACCTCGGTTGCTCGTAGGTCTTCATTTACTTATCAGAGTACCTTGAGTTCACCCGTGGTTAATAACAATGCAACATTCAATTGGGACAAGTCTGAATACCGTACACAGCCTACGTTTTTGCTTCTGCGAGCCGCGCACATTTATTGCGGAATATCCCAAACAGTGCGGACGATACACCAACTTTACAGGGGTATCAAATGCTGACGGGCGGATCTAAGGACGCGGAAGAGAACTGGGTATGCGAGTCATGTAAGATAGGTAGGGTCATCGATGCTCTGGATGGTACATGTCACATTGAACATGTTGTTCGCGATAAACCTTCCATCTAAATCCATGAGCAACAGATGCAGTCCACAACCAAGGCACTTACTATCCTCATCGTTATTTTCTGCGCGCCATACGGCCTCGTCCATGTCCTTTGCGACACCGGTCTGTACGTGCCGTCTGACTAAGCGCGTTCTTGCCCTCTCAGCGTCGATTGTGATCCACCATCGCTCGTACATCAGGGCAGCTGCACGACGCCACGGATCGATGTCGAGCATGGTATACAGCCCCTCGATGACGACGATCCGATGGGCGGGCGTCAACACGATAGCGTCGGGTGTGGGGTCTTTGACCGCATGATCGAACGAGGGCGCACAGATGACCGCGGATTCATGAATCGGACGGCGCAGACTACCGACAAAGTCGATGTAGGCGGGCGCGTCGAACGTCCAGTGGCTCCCACGACGGTCGTGCGCGTGTTGAGGATCGTCCATGGCGTCGAGCTGGGCGCGGGTGAGGTGCCAACCGTCCAGCCCGACGAGGATCGCTCTGGCCGGCGACGCGTGGGCTTTGAGCAGTGTGTTGACGTGCTGGACGAGGCGGGTGGCGAACGACGTTTTGCCAGACGCAGGGACGCCTGCGATGGCGACCAACAGGCGAGCTGTGTTAGGCACACTGGCTGGGCGTTTCGACGAGCACGAGTACTGTTCGTAGAGACTTACTCGTTGAGCTTGTCGATGAGGAACTGCGCACGCTCGGCGAGCATGTCGTCCATGAGGAAGAGTCGTGGGACAACTCCTCCTTGTTTCCGTCCATCATGACCCAGTTGAAACGGTACGCCTCGAAGTTCTCTTGTTGCCTCTGAAGCCAATGCGAGCAGTGCCAATCCACACACTATCCAAGACAAGCTGATCGTTGGCTATCAAGGATGGTGCGTCGTCTGGCTTGATGTCCATGTTATCGGGCCCACATTGCGCCGCAGGTTCACTTGCGCCGGAGACGGCCAGCCCATAGGCCCAGGTGAGCACCGAATCGACTCACTCGACCAGCGCTCATCCGTGTACAGGCCACCATGGCTGGTTGCACTGGTTCAACACACCCATCCCCACCGGCGGTCGTCCCAACGTCGATCTATGGCCGGACACCTCAGAGTACGACCCATCCGAACTCTACCCCGCTCCAGGCCTCGCAACAAGTTCTGGCGACCCCGTGCATCTGTTTTCGTCCCGCAATCCCCAAACCGTCCGACGGCACTTTCACTGGATGGCCCTCCATGGCGTCGATGGCGCCTTTTTACAGCGGTTCGCGAGCCAGTGTGAAATCAAGTCTGGAAACCGTGGTCTCCGAGATTTGAGAGACGAGGTCGGGGACAGGGTACGAGAGGCTGCCGAGGCAGAAGGCCGTGTGTTTGCTATCATGTACGTCATGTGTCCATGCATTAAGCGGTGAGCTCATGCGAGTCAGGTATGACGTGTCGGGTGTACCGCCTGACAAGGTTCGGACGATTTTAGAACAAGACTGGGCACATCTTATCAATGACAAGCGCATCCTCGACAGTCCCAGCTATCTACGCGAGAACGGCAGGCCTGTCGTCACACTCTGGGGTGCGTTCTTTTCCAGTTCACCATCCATCGTCTTACCTACGTGCCTCGTAGGCTTTGGTCTCAACGGGCGCAACCATACGCCTGACCTCGTTCGCGGCATTGCCGAGTCTTTCCGTTCGTATACCCCAGGAGGCGTGTACCTCGTTGCGGGTGTAGCCGGGCATTGGCGCACCTCGAACTCTGATGCAGACCGCGATCCTGGGTTTGTGCAGGTATGGACAGAATGTTTTGATGCTATCAGCCCATGGACGATTGGTCGATATGCAACCGAGGAAGACGCAGATCGATGGGGTGAACAACGGGTCAAGGCGGACGCCGAGTATCTCAAGAGTCTTTATGAACAAGGTGGACGAAAGGTTGATTATATTCCCGTCGTATTCCCTGGCGGAAGTGTATGTGTTCCCCTGTTTCAACCACGCCTCGGTGTCTCACGCATGTACAGGGATTCAACCTTTCACAAGGCAAGTGGGGCATGAATGATATACGTCGCAATGGCGGCCGCTTTTTGTGGCGACAGATATACAACGCACGTCGTGCGGGTGTGCGCACAATCTATGGGGCGATGTGGGACGAGTACGTACGATTTGCATCCGTCTGGCGTGACATATCAGATAAGATTTTAGGTATGACGAAGGCACCGTGTTCATGCCTGTCGTGTCTCGTGCATCTCATGTACCCGTCCACCCTTCGTACCGATTCATAGCGCTCGATGTCGATGGACACGATATACCGTCCGACTGGTACATGCGCATCGCTGGGTTTGCGGCTGAGTCGCTCCATGGAGAACGCACACTGTTGGACACGTTCCCTGTCAAAGAACTGCAAGACTACTGGAGCACAAGGCCACGCTACGAGAGCATTGATCAGAATCGAGCCGACATCGACGCGGTCACGCAAGCGTTTGCAGGTTGGCAAGTATCGGGCCATGCGAACGTGCCGACCGATGCACCGCCACCGTACAGTCTAGAGGATACTTCTGCAGGGCGGGGCTCTCAATCACACCGACAGCCACCAGTAATGCCTCAGAGCGGCGGTGGGGACGTCAAGAGGCCACTGCCGCCACCCGTTCCACTAGGCTCGCGACCCCCTCCAAGCCATTCATCGCTGTCGACCGCTGTGCAGGCTGCGGCAGCTCCACTGGCAGCCGCTGCCGTTGCGTCTACCTTGTCTGTTGGGAGCACAGGCCAGAGACGCCCATCCATACCGCCGTCCGTGGACATGTCGACGCGTCCCAGCGCGCCTCCGCGACCACACCATGCGATACCGCCTCTGCCACCGCGCGCACCTGGACTCGGGATGCCTGAACCAGCCGCGCAATGGCCCGCGCCCGGATACCCGCCACACGCGCCCATGCACGCCATCGGCCACGAGAAACGTCGGGACAAGCACGGCCGCGGACGGAAAAAGCACCGCTCGCACTCACGGTCGTCGGGCTCCCGCTCACATTCGCATTCGCGGACGCGGCGACGGCGGTCCTCGTCTGCGCGGCGCGAGGCGGGGGCCGTGTATGCGCCATATGGCCGGGTGCATGGGCACACCCAGAGTCAGAGCCACGGGCACGGGCATGTCCACGGGCACGGCGCGTCGCCCGTGCACGCCATGGCGCCGGGGGGCTTGCACCATGCGTATTCTGACAGCGGGTACGCGCACGGGCACGGACAGGGGTACGAACCTGTGCGCCACGGGTCGTACACCCCCATCCACTCTGTGCCGGTCGGATTTGGACAGGTGCAGGCTATGCCGGGGTCGGCATATGCGCCGTATGGAGGACAAGGCCGCCCGGCGGACTATCCGAATCCGGGTCCGGGTCCGAGCCAAGGGGGGTTTGGGTACGGACAGGGCCAGCAGCCGTACCCGCATGGATATACACCGCGTACGTCGTCGTTGTCGTGACTGTGTGTCTGAGCGCTGAATGCGTCGTGCAGATCCCTCGTCGTCATCGTCCTATGGCACGTCGTATGGGCCTGGCACGGGGACGCCGTACGACGGCGTTCCCGGAGGCGGAAACGTCAACGCAGGTGGAATGGGCAGGGGCGGGATGCCGGGGGGGATCGCGTCGGCGTTGCAGGCCGTCGAGGGCATCGCGGGCAAGAACACGCGGATGCAGTTGGAAAAGACGGTCATGTCGTTGAGTAATTGTGAGTCGTGATTCGCGTTTGGTTGTGCATGGGACGCTGACGAGGGCCATGGCGCTGTAGCGTTTAACAAGCGCAAGTGAGAGGTTGGGACAGAGCCGTGGTTCTGGGGCGAATGTGTGAGATCGGGGACTATGCTTGTGCTTTGGACATTATCGTCGTCGGATTTGCAATATGACACATAACAAATGTGAGGTTGAACGTTGGAGCAGTCGACGGGCGAGCCATCTAACAGTTCTGGTTCGTCACTCGCATGCACCATGTCCACTGTGCCGCAAACCAGCGTTAAAAGCGACCTGGCTCGGCCGTGTACGCAATGTTTTGGAGACCTCGTTGCATGTGGGCCTTGGGGGATTTTTGGATGGGGATATGGATCGCGACACTCAGGCCTATCAAGAAAGCGGCACCATCGACAAGGAGTCCATCAAGATAGCTTGGACACTTTGTATCTTGGGCAGAGACAGGATGACGCGATCCCCGACTCCCACGAAGTGGAGGAGGGTTCTTGTCCTGCGCAATTTTTTTCCCATCTGCAAGCCGATGTGCACCGTGTGAAATTTGATTACTAGAACTATTTAGAGTGGCCAAATAATGCGAAGTTACCGTAACAGTATATGCCCAGATCACCGTTCCTACATCAACGACGCCCTCACCACTAGCGCTGTAAGGGAAAGCGGGGCGATGGCGCACCACATAGCAACACGGGCGATGGAGTGCAAGGTATGCCTGCTCCTACTGCTGACAAGAGCAAAGCAATAACGTACCCATAGCCGACGATGACAATGGTGCGCGATGGCATTCCACTGCTGCCCCACAGCTTATGGCGAGAGCACACAATGACATGCCTTTTATCACAGTGATAACGACACGAAGGCGGCACGACGGCCTATGCAACAGCCCCATCTCCTTGAACATGATGGTGAGCGACGGCAATGGTGCGCAATGACATCCCCATGACGGCGACAACGACGCGTAAGAGTGGGGGGGGACGCAATAACCCCCACCGCCACCAAACGACAACAAGGCGAACGACAACATGCAGTAGCATGCCTATCACTGCACAACGACGCTTAAGGGCGGTGGTGACACAATGGCCCTGCCACGACGTAAACAACGACGGCGAAGGGAAGGGAATGCTACAGGCTACACGACGGCAAGGCGCGATGACACACCCATCATCATAGTGCCACCCAGAAGCGCAGGGAGCAGCGACGTGCCCCTCACGGCGACGAGGGTGAGGGTCTGACAGTGCACCCACTACCACAACGCCGATGATTGGGGTGGAGCGGTCCCAATGTCGAACCTTCAGGGAGGATCACTATTTCGTCATGAGGAATTGATCATGCATTGTGCTTCAGAATGGTGTGTACTCGAGTATTTATCTCTTTCACTTTGAAATTGTGCAATGCAGGTGAATAGTGTACTTTGACTACCTAGATCCCACACGAGGTACCAAAAAATTATATGTTGACATCCCAATCGATAACCAGATCCTTCGCCTATAGCTTGAGAATGGGACCCTCTAGCTGGTTCGTCTGATCAGGATAAAGATTAGTTAGATCATCGCTTTAGTGTGTGAGTTTGGAGTCGGGGACTGGCGACCCCAGGCGCCGCTACGATTCGACATAGGCTGTGCTGTTCATTACTAGCTTACGTCATTGTCCCTGCGTTGCGGGAGTCGTGGAAATATGTCCTGCAAATGCGGTGCTCTTGTCCCCTCACCGTTGTCATGTTGGTGGCGGGCACACTATGTCGTGTGGGTGGTGAGCCACTGCTGTGCTGTGCTCGCCATTTTTCGGTGGTGGTAAAGCTGCGGCGCCATTGCTGCCTTCCCTGTGGTGATGTTGAGCACGCCCCTTGCCGCCGTCTCGTGGTGGTGGTGGGCATGCCATCGCGGCGCCTTCACCCTCTTCCTCGTAGTGTGGGTGGTGCGCAGACATTGCGCTGCAGTCGCCTTCCCGGTGGGGTGGGGCATCCTGATCCTCATGTGATGGAACGTCCATCGACACTTTTGCTGTCGTTGAAGTGAAGGCCGGGAACCGCTATTGCGCCACCCTCGCCCCTCCTCGACATCTTCGTAGTAGTGGGTGCGTGTGCCGTCACGGCCTTGCGCCATCATCGAGATGGCGGTAATAGGACCGCTGTTAATCCGCCCGTGGTGGTAGTGCTGTTGTACTCGCCATCATCGAGGTGCCGTTACGCGGTGATGGTGGTCGTGAGTGAGCACTAGTGGCTGATGGCGCTGTGACGGATAGGTGAGGTGCAACCTGTGCTAGTGGTTAAGGTAGAGACGCAAATGAGGCGAGAATTATCTTTTGCCAGAGTTATGGGTGTACATTTGGAGTAGGCTTCTGCAGTTGCGGCACCGTCTAATTGAGCACAGTTGTCCCGCAATCCACAGGAGGCCCTAGAGGACCTGCGAGGTACTGGTTTCCGCATATGAGGAAACGAGTACGGGGACGCTGTTGGATCCCTTCACCTAGCAGAGATCCAGTACGCCGGGGCGAGCATGTCACCGTAATTGTAAGGGTCGAACGGGTCCTCCGAGGTGTTTGGAACACGCAGGAAGAGACACAGCCTATACAGGTACGACCCGGTATACCTACGAAGGAAAAAAGAGGCCCTTCGATCCATATGGAGACAGATCTGATCCTGAGTGAGGAGTAGGACACTCCAAGTGCGGACAGGGACAGGCTTGTGATATGGACAGGGTGGAGTACATACTTCCAGCGATGTTGATGCTGATCAGTGACTGATCTGATGTGCTAGCAGCGATAAGCGGAAGAGAGTGCACTAAGCGGAGGAGAGCGCAGTAAGGGGAGGAGAGTGCACTAAGCGGAGGAAAGTGCAGTAATGGGAGGAGAGTGCACTAGCCTATCAGGATTTTGGCTAAGCGCTATTTTAGCACTCAAATAGTGGCTAAGCACGCTTAGCTGGCGGAGCTTCCTTACAAGGCTTTATGGCGTGTATTGTCGACCAATCAGAGCTGGCAGAGGATCGTGCAAGCGGTAACGTTACTCGACGGCCTTGCTGATTAGTAGCTTTCCGAAAGTTGCGCCGGGGCTAAAGCCAGCGGACCGAGAGTTGGAAAGTCGACAAGCGATAACGTTACTCGACCGCTATGCAGATTGGCAAGCGGAGGAAAGTGCACTAAGCGGAAGGAAGTGTACTAAGCGGAAGCTGGGTTACTTAGCGAATATGGGAGGATGACAGGTACGTGTTCAGGTGGCACTGCTAAAAGTGGTTGCTTAGTAGCAGTGAGTGGGAATGTGACGCACTGGATGGGTTCCATAAGGTGATATTCTAAGGTATACCTCGCTCAGATCCAGCAAACGATCGCATGACAAAGCCCGATTTGCGTGACAATACACTCAAAAATGAAAGGTTAATGTAGCTACACTCATTGCCAAAATTTTCATTTTCCAGTAATAAGTTGTCTAGAACTACACAGTTGAATTTTCATTGCCTTCAGTTTCTTTCTGGCATCTCAGGGACAGGAGGTGATGATTTTTTGTGGTTATGGAGGTTATACATTGCACAGCCGAATGTTCGCCAACTCTCCAAGCTGGCCGGAGCCTTATCCCAGTGCCAAGTCCCCGTGTCACACGTCACGGACCCTGAGGTTTGCTGGACCTGAGTGAGGTCTACAGTCAACTCCCTTATAACCCATACCTGTCGGTATAAGCCATGATGTATGGGTTATGAGGGAGTATGGACTTTGCAAGAGATAGACAACTACAAGCAAAATAATGATTAATGGTAGTGGAGTAGGCCAAATAGTTCCAATGCAATCATGTACATTTCCTCAAACTAGAATCGAAGCTGCAAGACAAGGAATGTAGAGCAGCATCCAGAGGAATGTAGAGATGGACATGGGTAACCCCAGGAGTATCCAAGATTAAACCCATACTCGTACCCATACTCGCTTAATACCTGTACCCATTGCGCGTCGTCGTCAACATGGTGGTGCGCCTCTGCCATGATTGTTGTTGTTGAGGTGGGAGTGCGGTAGCCACCGCACCGTCATCGTCGTGCCAGGGGGTTATGGGGTTACAGGGATACACCCCCTTGCTGCCTTGTGGTCAGTGGTCGGTGGTGTGCCATCTTTTCCTTATCTCACGGCATGGTGGATGCGCGTTTGCGATGCCCCCATCCTCCTCGTTCTCGTCGCCGTGATGCGTTGGTGCTATTGCCCCCCCTCGCTATCCACGCCGTTGGGGTTGCAGTTGGCAGGCGGCCGTCGCTGTAGTGTGGGGGTAGCGCCCCCTTGCCGTTCTGGTGGTGGGCGCACAGCTGTGCCTAGTCGCCCTTGCGGCTACCGTTTCTGTGACAGTGGTAATGGTGGTGGTGTCAGCGCGCCCCTTCGCCCCCTTGTTGTCGTCACGGTGGAGTGGTGGTGCGCTGTTGCGCAGTCCTTGCCCTCCGTGTTGTCGCAAGGTGGTGACGAGCAGACCACCACCCTTTTGCTGTCATTTCGCCACTACACCCTCATCATCGGCGCTGTAGTAGTGAGTGTGGTATTGCGTGCCCTAGCCTTCGCTGTCATCGTCAACATAGTGATGGTGGTGGCCAGGGTGCGTCGTTTCGCACCGTGCCCTTGTTGTCGGCGCTGTGGTGGTGGGTACATTATTGTGTACCCTCGCCCCCGTCATCCTTGCGATGTGGTGGTGGCAGCGGGCATGCCATTTCGCAACGTTGCCCTCGTCGGCGGTGGTGAGTTGTTTGTTTGGCGGGAGACTAAAAAGGAGTACTTACCCATGCCCATCAGTACCCGTGCCCAGGCCTGCAGCGGGTAACCTAATCATTGGTAACACTGCGGACACATATTCTCCTTCCTTTTTGGGGGTGCACAGCGTCGACTGACAAAACCTGTCCCTTTGGGTCCAGGAATATTTCTGCGTGACCTATGGGTTATCCCTCCCAAATGGGTATGGCATATGGGTTATGGGTTATTGACACAACTACTGCATACCATGTTGGGAAACAGAAGAAAGTATGGCTTATGAGAGAGTATGGCTTATATGGGGTATGGGTTATAAGGGAGTCGACTGTACCTTAACGATTTCTGTATGCTTACGGCAGTACGGTACGCTTTGTGATGATGGGTTTGTCAACGAGATCTCGAGATCTGGGGTGATCTCAAATCTGAGATCTACGACATTTCAGCTTGCATTAACCGATCCGATTTCAGATGTGGGCGGATGGTCGGACCAGGGAAAGTAAGTTGAGAATGAGTTAAAAAAGCATCCAAGTATTGACTGGGGAACTCCCTTTTCTCCTTCTTTCACCACTCACGAGATGTCTCAGTCCCAAGACCGGCTTTGCATCCATAAGTGCAATTCCTGCAATCAATCATTTCCAGACTCTGGGAAGCTCCGTCGCCATCGCTCGCGTCATCACAGCGTTGTTCTCCCCTTTATCTTTGAAGGCAAGGAGTACTTTGTCTTATCCTTGAAGAGCGGATATCAGTGTCCTCTCGAAGGTTGCAGAAAAACATTTTCCAACCGAGACACGATACGTGGTCATCTTCAGAATGTTCATGGCGTCAATAAGGCCGCATCAATGTTGAGCAAGGACGGATCATCGAGAATTGGCCCCACTACTAAGTGCACCACTACCCAGGATGGAGGCGCTACGACGGACGACATCGATAACCTTCAAAAGCCTGCAGAGATGGGTAGGTGGTTGCATTGTTGACGTTTAACCGTACGTCTCATCCCGCCAGACTTTCCCCTTGAAACACCAGTGGATGCCCCTTTCCTTCCCAGTTCGGGCTCGAAAGTTTCTACTGGTAAGTCTCCTTTCGTGCTCCACGCATGAAGATTGAGCCAGGTCTGCAGTAGCTCTGGAGAGTGAAAGCGTCGAAAGGTATGCGACACCCCTCCAGATGATCACCCGTGAGTCGCCTGGTTCAACTGCTCCTTCTGAAAGAAGAAATATGACCTTTATGTAGATGGGGCTCTGGATGAGGCCGCCTTTGGCCTTGCTGAAGGAAAGTTGCCGCTATTGCCTTGTGTATTATTCACAAACTTTCTGAGGTTCAAATAGATGGGACGCAGGAAAGTGATAGTCCAGGAGAAAAGGACCATGTAACACTCCAAGCCAGGACCAATTACCTTCGCGAGACCCCCATTCTGGGAAAGCTCGGGCTGTGGCTGCACATCGGGCTCCGAATTTTGATCTGTCGTACTTGCAATGGAGGCTTGACATTGATTATGGCGTCTGGACACCTAAATTCACAGCACAGTCACTCTGTGACGGCAGAGGAGGGACATCTACTGAACGTGGTCTGCGAGAAGAACCGCGTATACGAAAGGCCAGAACATGTACCTCTCCCACGCCCCGGTGGCCCCGCCATTCAAGGCGTCATGAATCCAGTAGATGGTTTCGCCTGCACCGCTGATAGGACGTGCACCTACAGTGTACGCGACTTTCGGACGATGCTTAAGCATGGTAACGAAAAACACGGCAAAGGGATGACCACAACCTGTAAATACCACGCCGCCACCATTCAGAGGTTGTTCCGGAGCACCGGTCTGTCCTATTTCGAGGTGGATACCTCAACATCTGACGTCTACGTGCGGGTTTATCTGAGAGCAAATCTTCTTCCTTTGGTCTCTGCAGATGAGGTCATCACTCAGGACAGAGATCATGATCGCACGCCACTATTGAAACTCATGCAATGGGACCGATTTCAAATTAACATCCGCCAGGACAGGGATCAGCGCAGACAGGCGAGGAATCTGAAGTCGAAGCACTATAGGGATGAGCTCGGCAGTATTTTCTCTGTTTTGAAGCAAGTGATCCAAGAACACCACAAGCTCACAAGATCGTATTTGGAGGATTGCTCACAGTCGTTCACTATTTGCAAGCTACTCTTGAACGGCAGGAACTTTTCACCCCTACAGTACATACCACCTTGATTATGATGGACTTCACTTAATTCGACGTAATTTGTAGGCGAGAGTACTTCCGGGTGCTTGGCACGGACGACAACAGCTATATCGATGTCTTTTTGCAAATGTTTAGGGCGATCATACGTATTGAGGAAGGCCATGATTCTCAGATGGATTTCCAATTCACGACAAGACAGCAGCAACATTTAATGGGTCTCATTCATTCCATGCGGCAGCACGTGCAGCCCGACTGCGAACACGATCTGAAGGACATCGTTACCGCGTATCAGCAGTTATGTTGGTCTCTTGTGTACACTCCCGAAGCAGATACGTACGCTCGTTGGGGAAACGCAATTGAGTGGTTTATATGGCTGATGGCGTTATGTGATGACGGTTCATTTATGGATGCGTCTGACTTGACCCCACTGCTGGCAAAGTTGAAGTATTTTTGTCGACTGACGACGCTCTACGAGGTTTTCAACTCTCATGATACATCAAAGCAACCAGAGAGTCCACTAGTGTAAGTTGTTGACTTGTCACTGATTCACATCTCCTGAAGTCTATGATGCTGACGAATAAATGGCAGGCGCGTTTCTGATCATTATGACTTGGCATTACAACTTGGGAAAGCCACGATCTTCAACCACATCTCAGAGGTTCAGCTGGTAGCTACTTCGCTTGCGTATTCGCAGGTGAGGGAGCCAAAGGTTTTCCTGGGCCCAAGTTATGAGTGGATCTCCATCGGGACCGAAAGATTATACAGTTGACTTGGTCATAACGTATATGGTAACAGTGTATAATTCTCATACTGTATGGATTTCGAGCGGCTCCCATCATGGGATGCAGGGGAAATGGGATTATACAGAGAATTGTATAATGTATGACCAAATATACCAAATATACAGTATGAAAACTTGATTTGGGGGAGCTAAGTTCCCCGTCGGAATGAAAGCGATGACCCTGGAGTTGGGACAACCCAAAATTTTGGTTAAGCGTTGCGTAGAATGGAGAGCTAGAGACCTTCACTTAGCACGTCACCCTAGCCATGCCTGCGATCATTCCAAAGCGCAAGCCACGTCCGGCGGCCATTCCATACATGCGGAAACCCAAGGAGGTACAGCAAGCAGGCCGCTCGCTGGGTCTGGGACCTGCCACAAGTGCAAAACTTCCGCAAAAGAAACAACGTCAAAATCTCACCCACCATGATTGGCTGACAGTTTTTGCTTACATTGACAAGCACCCAGATGCTTCACAGACTGATGTGGTCCATTTTTTCCAAACTCGAGTTGAAGGTGCACTTGAATTTACACAAGCATCACTTTCACGAAAGCTAAAAATGCGAGATGAGCTGGAGAGCCGTGCACAGTCAAATCCGACAGCTCTGTCAAGCAAGCGGCCAAGGATTGTGACTCGACCAGATGTTGAAGAAGTGCTTGTCCTATGGATCCGGAGCATGGAGTTGAAAGGTGAGATGGTAAATGGACCAATGCTCCGTGAGAAACGCCAGAGGATAGAGGAGCAGATGGATGTTCCAGATGCTGAACGATTGAAGGGAGATGGGTGGATCGCTCCATTTTGCAAGGCCTACAACCTCAAGGAGCACCGAAAGCACG
>JBBPUG010000942.1:0-13694 GCA_038094535.1 Tubosaeta aff. alveolata | reverse complement strand
GTGTAGGATTCTCTCCTCCTTTCCTTGTTTCCCTTGTTTGATCCCAATAGGTCGTGACCCCGATTGGATCAATCTTAACATTCAATTGACATTGCCAAAGGAGGTTTTGTAATAGGATTGTTTCCCGAATCCGTGAGACCGTAAGCTGCTTCGGTTATCTGTCTACAATCTACTTCAACCAATGGGCAGTTTAGCCGCCTATTTCCTCACCGGCGCCGCTCGCCGAGGCAAGGTGCACTGCTTGAAGCATGTTGGCCCCATAATCGAAGAACGATTGAAATACATGCACGAGTATGGGAACGAGTGGGATGGAAAACCTGTCAGTTCAATTTTTTTTTCGTTAGCAAGTGCTCGCAACTATGTTTTCCAGAACGACCTTATCTCGTGGTTGATGGAGGAGGCAGAAGGCCCGGAGCTGATGGTAAAGGCCTTGGCGAATCGTGTGCTGGCTGTCAACGTTGCTGCTATCCATGTAAGTGGGTCATTCTCGGATTTCGTTAGATCGTGCTCAGTTTGTTCCAGACGTCTTCCAATGTAGGCCTCGATGAACGCAGTAATCCTACGCAAACTGACACGTCCTACCCTGCAGAGTTTCACGCACGCACTCTTCTATCTCGCAGCAAATCCTCAGTATACCCAACCGCTTCGCGAAGAAGTGGAAGCCATCATTGCGTCGGAAGGTTGGTCTAAGGAGTCGCTGGGTAAGATGCACAAAGTGGACAGCTTCTTGAGGGAGTCTCAGCGTCTCGAGGGAACGAGCGGCGGTAAGTCATGTGCATTTCCGCTGTAAAACGTCTGTTCAAGCACCTCGTTAGTGAGTATATTTAGGAAGGCCTTGAAGGACTTTACGTTCTCGGACGGAACTTTCATACCAAGAGGAACGCTAATCGGTGTTGCTGCCCGGGCTCTACAATACGACAACAAGTTCTACGAAAATGCAAGCGTATTCGATCCCTTCCGATTCGCCGACATGCGTGAAAAGGACGACAGTATCAAGTGCCAGTTCGTCTCGACGGGCACAGAGTACTTGCCCTTTGGACATGGCCGGGGCGCATGGTAGGCACTCTCCTCTGTCCACTGAACCATGGAACGATACAAATCTCGTAGTCCCGGACGTTTCTTTGTTGCGTACTCACTGAAAACGATGTTGGCACACATCGTGATGACATACGACGTCAAGATGGAAGGCGATGGGATGCGTCCGCAAAGTATGCACTTTGGCACTGCGGTCGTGCCGGATCCGCACGCACGAGTGCTGTTCAGAAAGAGAGTTGACTGAGGTACCCTGTATTGTTTCTACCCGCGTCACGGAGTTTTTGTATCATGCCCGACGTCGTGGCTTGTCCTTGTATTTTGATTGAACAGTGTAATGGACCCATCGGCTTACCACGACGTAAACGATGGAAGAGGTCTATCGCTTTTGGTTGCCGTTCATGCGTTCACCGTTAGCACACGAACAGAGTGATACCACACGTGGACGGATGCCTTCATTGGATGCGGTCACGCGAACGTTCTCCTATCATACATCCTATCAACTTCAGCACTTTCGTGCACAGCTGGGCAACGCACCGCAAGTGGTGACGAGGAGCTGACGATGGCAATGTTTTTGGGGGTAAGCGCTGTCACTGCTGTCATCATCGTGTGTCGGCTCGCATCAGGAGAAACAAAAGTCCGCGATGAAATATTCGAATGTAAATCTGCGTACTATTGATTGCAAACGGTGTACACAGTATTACCCATTTAAATACATTTAGACATCCCATCTTTCCGTACTGTAGCACCATCGTACTGAAGATACAGCGAAATGGCGTGGTGGTGTAAATGCGCGAGAGAGTACTAAAAGGTGTAGAAAGCCAGTACTTCCCGATGGTACGTTGGAGATCTGTGCTGAAGCGCGCAGATAGCGAGCGATACGTCGAGCACTGTGTAATCTGCGATGGTGGGGTACTCAATGCAACCTGCCGTCCAGCAACAACATTGGAACAATTGCATCCTGCTAGTCGCGTACTGCCATTCCACGAGGTGTTTATGCTTGAGTTAGCCAGCTGGCACAAAGACGCCCAGATGTTGCAGTAGTAATCAATAATCAAGTCACCTCGAATTAATTGAAGACCGTCCTGATCTTGGAAGCTTAGTGGCGCACATGAACGATTCAGAAAAAACTGTCGAATACTCGGCAGATTCAGTTCATATTGGATACAACAAAACAGTAGGGCATTCCAACATACAGACCAACGACGACAAACCAAGATTCAGCCCCGCCGTCAAGGATCGGGCCACGGCACAATATCAAAAAAAAAGTCAAGCATAGCAGAAATTTAAAACAGAAGTCACCTATGATAGACAAGTGGGCACGAAAAATACCTGAAACATACAAACAGGTGACGTACAATCTAAGACTGTAGCTCAGAGTCCGGAAGCTGTGCATCAAAATACGCACCAAACTCATCCTCATCAAAATACTCCGGTGTTTCTGACATATCTCCCAGCGCATTTCCAAAAGGATACGAAAGCTGTTGGACTAGCCCTGGATGGCTGCGTGGGGCCAGAGCACAGCGATGAGTCGGGTTGAGGGTGAGATAGGGTGGGTATCCACAGACGAGTCGTTAAGGTACGGGTGGAGTATAAGGGGTTGGGATGAGCTGGGTGACGGAATATTGGACATGATGTTAGAGTGGATTGGATGGGGCAGAGGCTGCCGAGGTGCGAGACCATTCAGTGAACCATGCCTTTGCAAAGTGAAAGCGAACGGCCGGATCCGTCAGCGCTACGTATGCGCGGCAGAGCTTTTGGTCTTCCACAAAAGCGAAAGTGAGACAGCCACGGATCATGGGATCAATAAAGATATCTTCGTTGAGGATTGCTATTGCCCGTCGCACAAGGTGTATAGGTTCGAGAGAGAGTTCGGATGGTGGGCCTGAAGAAGTCAGTGGGAGGGGGCTGAAACCCGATGGGAAGTCAACGGTAGAGTCGGCTATGTCTGTGCCAAGCTTATCGGATAGCTTGTTCATGGCATCAGTGGCATGAAGGATCACACCTGACATTCTTGATATTGCTACTGCACCTGTGTAGCCACCGGAAGGCAGTATCTGGGGGGGTTCGAATTGTCGACTAGTAGAGCTCAGCAAGGGGCCTCCAGAAGACATGGCAGGGGTATGTGCCCTGCCTTTTCTTTTGGATATATCTGTGGATGGGGACGAGGGGGGGCGAGCACCAGTGTTTGAATTGACATCACCAGGCAGAATCCCAGTAGATGAACTGGTGAGAGGTATCGATGAGGTTTCACTGAGTGGTTGGTCATCGGTGCCATCATCAGCAACAGAAGGATAGACACTCGTTGCGTCCATATAAGAGCAAACTTCGGCCATCTTCGTATAGAGTTCCTGCAGGCTGTTCTGAAGAGAAGCCATTTGCCTGCTCTTGAACGATAGTTGGGACGAGTGCAAATGATCAATGTAATTATGTCTACATACTTCAAGGGTTGCAGTCGCGGGGGGCATCATTCAATGAGAGTACTGGCACTTGAAAGCGCTAGGCTGCTGAGCCAGCTGGGTGGCTTACGTAAGCTTCCTAATAACGCGTCACAACAATGAAGCTTTGGGCACGGAGTGAAAGTTATCCATGAAGACAAAATATGGCGACCATCTCACCTTCGCGTGTTCGTGCTTTGTACTAAGAGAGACTGACTTCATTTTCGACGACATCGATCGAATGAACTTATCAAAGACGAATCCGAATAAGCGTGAAAACTAACAATAATGTGCTGGTTTGCGTGTAGTAAAGCAGAGCGCAGGCCGCCCGGGGAACCTATTATCTGACACCAGTGTGTCCAACACACCTTGTAACCGTGACGAAGCGTCCTGGCACTACACTCGGACATCCTGGTCCAGCTTTGCATTCACTTTTTCCGAGGAGCTTGGCAAGCACGCCAATCCGGGATGCCTCCACAGGGAAGGCTCAGGTGTGCACACTAGAAAAGATCAAGGCGCTTGTGCCTCTCAATCTCTCATTGACTAGACTGAGCGCCGGCTTCAGCAACTTGATCTGGTTGGAGTCACCACCTACTGGATAATAGGGTGATTTCTCCGTATTCGTTGCCAAGCTTCTGATGGTTATGATTACCCGGGTGCTAGTACACAGTGATGATGATACATGATTGGGAAGCAATCTCGTGACAGGTTATACACATTTAATGAAGACAATAGAGTCATTTACATTGGCATGCCCACCCAGAGGCTACGCAGAATCTCTGAACGTCGTCTCGCCCTCCAGACAAACCCCATCTACCCATACCCGGCCGACTAACTTGAACTCCTGGCAATCCACCTTCTCAAACGACAGGGGCACGTAAGCATCTCGATACCAGCCCCACGAGCCATCGTCTTCCTGAATCGTCCTCCAAAATCGATCCACATGGATGCCGTCCACGAGTACTAACGAGGCGATCCCGACGTTCTCGAGCCAGTCGGACTTTGGGCCGCACTGGATAAACGGAAGGACGGGCGGGCCCGTGTAGCGGTGTGCCGCACCGCAGGCCATCTCCAAACTACAGGTGTCCGGGACCTCCACACTCTCGTACGGCCGCGTCGTACATTGGAGAAAGAGACGGCACGTGTACAGCCGATGCGGACTGGGATGAAACCTCTGTCAGTTCACACGCGCGCACGACAGAGGACGGCGACACTCACGCTGGCAACCTGCCCGAGGCGACTGCGTCGCACGCCTTGAACGGCCGGAGGCGCAACTGGACGTCCTTGACCTCGGCCACGTTCGGCCGGAACTCTTGCACGGTCCAGGTAGGGTTGAAATGAAACGCCCACGACTCGTCGTCTTCTGTGGCCGGGGAAGCTGGGGTCCCCAAGCACGACGGTCTGCTGTGATCACGGAGGGCTGTGTGCGCGTCGCCTTTGCGCGGTGTGTATCGACCACCCTTGACACGCTTGAATGGCCGCCTTGGTCGCGACGGAGTCGAGGGCGGTGGCGCGTTGTCTGCGTCCGTGTCTGTACGTCGCCGTTTCTTGGGGAGAAGGACCTCGATAGACGTGGACGAGATCGTCCTGCGGCGCGTGCCGTGTACGTGGGGAAGGGGGATCTGTGTGCGGAGGGGGCCATCAACCCCGGATGTGGTGGTGAGCGTGGTTGATGTGTCGCACATGCTACCGGAGAACGTGTGGAGAGAGGAGTGCGACTACAGAATGTGGGGGAGAACGCAACCGAATATGGCTGGTTTTATGGGGAAGGTATCGATTGTGGGCGAAAGGGATAGTACTCGGTTGTGCTTTGATGCATGATATGGTGGACAAGCTTGCGGCAAAGGAATGTGCTGCCGATCGATCTGACTGACCTCAGCGCTGGCTGAAATGGTCATCGTGGACCCTTGTGGTGTATTGTGGGCGAAACGGCAGGCACGTCTTACCTGTTCTGGCCGTTTTTGTCTGACGTCCGATTTTTGAGGGGACGGACTCATTTACACTTGAATACTGGATTCTATAAGAGCATGGTTACAGATACTCATTTATGTAAAACGGTGTCGAGTACACACAAGTAGTACAGGGGAATATTGCCACCACAACCTCAATCCGTTCGCGCTGGCTTCAATCGCCCAATCAGCTTTCTAGTCGCGTTCGCAAGTCGCATTCCAGACTGCACTGTAGTATTCCACGCCCAGGCCATATGCGTTCGCATCCACAAAGTTAGCAAGAGAATATGTTCCACATGCCCTGTCATCTTCAGGATTCTCGCAGATCGAGAGGGGGAAACGTTTTGCCGTTCAACACGAGTCGGACTTGGGACCGCTGTTGCGTCATGAAAGAGATGCGGGACATGACGCTCAGAAAGAAGATACAGCTTACGATGTGAAGCGAAGTTCTCAGCATCCCGGAAGCGAAAGGCAAGTAATGTCCGATATCGAGGTAGAGCAGTTCGGCTGGTCAAACCAATTTCGTATGATTACCTATCACATTTCTATAAGCTGACCGCTGACACGTACCGTTCTATGGACTTCTTGATATAAAATGTGCCCGGGGCACCTCTGGGTGCATGTCCAGACAAACCGCCGAAAAACAAAACGTTCTGATTACCTTACTATAGACCTCGGAATTGGTGAACACATCACGCCGAAGGGAATCGGCACAAGTTGCCAATCTGCTCGCGCGGCGACTAAGCGAGCAAAGTCCGATTTAGGGCATTTTTAGTCAGCTTTAGACATTTGCCTTTTTCCTGATTGCAATTGCTCTCCCACGGCGACATAACTGAGGTAAGATTTCGCACATTCCCCAAAGAGGTAGAACTCACCAGACGCCAGGAAAAGGAGGGCAAGGCAGGTCTGGACTCTCTGGATCCTTCACTTCCTCACTCACTTTTCTTTCTTAGGCCAATTTGGATGTGCATGTACCGACGGCCTTTGACAAATCCGTGAGGCAACTTTTCAGCTTCTCAGACCGTCTCCCAATAGTACTTATGGATCACCCCCTCACGGCAACTCCATTCCCTCACCGCCCCACAGAAGCCATCTCCGACCTCAGGCTGTCCCTCAGGCTCAGCAACAACGACGTCAGCGCTATCTTCACAGGCCTTGACAACGCGATCGTGGTGCTACTGAATTCCCCCAACCAGCCTGTGTCTTGGCATTGCAGGTTGAGCTTGCCCGCGTGCTCGAGTTCCAGTATGTGTTCCACCAGCGACGTCGCGGGTCAGCTCGGGTTTACATCCGCCCATTTTCCTTTCTCTCCTCTGCTAGGCATGTCTTAAGCACACTCAAGGTGAGTTATTCTACATCCCGCCTTCAATGTGCTTATGTTCCTATGTATTATCAGAATGCTGTTTCAACACCTATCAACCATATCAAATTGGCGACGCTATTCGGTCTGAAGGTGGGTGTTCCTGGCTGCATAGCACCTCGTCTTACCCACTGAGCTGCGTCATCCCGCGCTCTGGCCTCCCCAGAGCCTCGACCAACGCTCTCAGTCTCTTGTGAAGACAAGCCACCGCTGTAACAACGTGTACAGCCGCCATATGGTGTGCGGGTGCGCAATCGCCTGCCCGCTCCCACTACCATATGATGACAAGACTAGCAAGCGGCGCAACAGCGCACTACCTGCACGCCATGTGTGTCCAGACTGGCGATACCACCAACGAGCACGGTGCGGGTAGCCCCTGCGCAGCCAGCCAGCCGACGAGGACGACGACGAGAGCACACGGCCACAGATGACCCCCCTCAAAGACTCGTCAACGTCAAACGGAAGCCCAGCATTCCCACGACCAAAACGCTGATGACGCAGAGCCCACGCAAGGTGTGCAGACCCCATGAGAACGACGAGCATATCGCACGACACACCACCGGCTGCACAGCACATGAGCCGATGAGACGGCAGGGACGGAACCAAGGAGATAACGCGGGACAACGAAGGAACCCCAGACTACACTGCACGCACCACCAACCCAACGCACCCCCAAGGACTTGGTGACGAGAACAAGAACGGCGAAGGAGTGCAGCGACGCGCATATCACCATCACGATGGCCTGCCTCCCCTCCCCATTCCCCCTCTCAAAACTCCCCTCTTCACCACGGGGCCTTGCTGGGCGCAGAGTCGTCCCTAAAGGGCCCCTCGGACGACGCGTCGACCATCTATTTCACCCTTCAGACTGGCAAGCGGGATACCATCGGGTTCCATTCCATCCTCTATCTCGATCTTGCGGATCACAAATGCCGTACGCCGTCTTACCGACGCAAGTACTCTACCTCGTCCAAGCCCACCGGCTGGACATGCATCACCAACGCAAAATCCAGATATGACTTTGCGTACGTTCCCCCGCGTTGTCTCACACGCCGCGTCTCACCTCTTGCTCAGACAAACTGAAAACCAACGCTGACGATGTCTCCCCCATGCTTACATGCTGCCAGGCATTGAAAGAGTTGATGCAGGGTATTCCCTCTCCCAAACCAGCGCCTTCTGCCACCTTGCCTGATCTGCCCATCTCCCCTGTCTCCTGCCCATCTCCTCCCTCGCCACCCTTGGCGTCTGTAAAGAAGCGCCCTGCCTCGATTGTCATCACCTCACCACCACCTCGGTGGCGGCAAAGGCAATGTCGTGCCCGCTGGATAACGAAGAGGTGAGGCAGCCTGTCCACCGCCGCCATACGACACCGGCGCAACGGCTCCCCACCGCAGCCGTCATGCGACGATGAGACGGTTGAGGGCTGCCAAACGGCACACCGCCACCACACCACAACGACGAGGAGAGCGAGGCCCATCACTGCCACAAGGATGGCACATCGCGCGCACAGTGACGATGACGACAGCAAGGGCAAGGGGTGTGCAATGATTTGCCTACCATAGTGCTGACGACAAGGTGATAGGACACTCAACCACACTGCTAAGGACGACGACGAAGGCGGGGGCGTGCAACGGCGCACCCACCACACAACGCCGGCGACCAGGGAGGGGCATGACGATTTGCCAGAGGGACAGGGCACAACAAAGGTGCATCATCATACGGCGCACCCACCACCACAGTGAGGGTGCACAACCACGCGCCCACTACCACGTCCAAGGGTAGGGATGACGGAATGGCGCCACCAAAACGACGACGAAAAAGATAAGGGCATGCAATGGCCCACCACCGCGTTGGTGGCAACGGGCAAAGGGAGGGACAACACAACGTCCCCCCATCACCACCAAAACAACGACCGTGCGAGCGAGGGCATTCAATGGCATGCCCACTAGCATCACGTCGACGACACACAAGGTGAGGACAACGCGACGACCATATCTCCATCAAAACGACGACGCGGGCAAGGGCGTGCAATGGCATGCCTGCCGCCACCATGTTGACGACACGCAAGGGATAAGGGACGATGAAATGGCCCTGTTGCCACGAAAACGGCGAGGAGGGCATGGGCAGGGTGAGGGCTACGCGACACCATGTCGTCACCACACGGCGACGTGGGGGCGCAACCGCGCTATGACGAAGGGGCACCGACGAGCGTGCCATCCCCGCCAGCCTACGATAGCGGTGCGACAGTACTACCCCGTCCTATGAGGACAACGACATCGGCAACAGCGCGCACTACATGATGACGGAGGGACAAGGGCAACGCGCTGGTGTGCCCCTACCCCTACGACGATGCAATGTGTGACAAGGGGCCACCACTATCGTATGACAGTGATGGCAGCGCAGTGGCAGGCCACAGGGGACTGCATGGTATTCTTATAGTACATCATTGTATCTACATATCTACATGAACTGAGCTGGAGATATGAGCCTCTTGAGAGGTTCAAAATGGTTCCTCTGAGATGATCTAGAAGAAGGTATAAACTATCACTACTACATAGGAAATGAACCCTTTCAAGAGGGTAAAAAATTATAGCACTGCAAGAGGGTCTTTATACCTCTTTGATGCCCCAGAGCCTCTCAGAAGGTGAATGGCTGAATGTAAAAAGGGGTCAATTCCCCTTTTGGATTTGGCAGGGAACCCACTTCTGGATGGTGGCTCCAAGAACCCCCTAAAAGGTTGTGGGAACCTCTTAAAAGGGGCAGAGTCTCAAATTCAAACCTACTAGTCTTTCTCACTCATCATGTCAACACCAATGATTATCGATACACCAATGGGTGCTGATACACCAATGATTGTCGATACAGAAGATCCAACCAGGAACTTTTACACACCCTCTGAACATGCCAAGATGGATGTTGAGGTAAAGAAGAAACTTGATGCTTTGCAACTTCAATGGAAGGAGAGGCCTTCAAGGGCAGAGCTGGTTGTTGTGTTTCACCAGGTGGTCAATGGTGATTATAGACTGGACAACAGGTTCCTTGATTATGGAAAATTCCCTACCCATTTAGAGATATTAATATGGGATACCTGGCGGGCCATGGCATTTAAAATGATTCAAATCAGATGTATGTGCATAATTGTTTTCAAATTTTAGTACTCACTACTCACCCTCTGCACTTAGGTGAGCTTCAGCTCTCTGATGAGCATCAGCCTCCTCAGCCTTTTCGACCTGAAGGTGGCTTTATTCATTATCTTATTGTGTTTATGCTAAGTCACTGTTTTGAACTTCTTATCATCCATAGCTCCTGATGGTGAGTCTAACATAGTCTAAGATACCTTGGTGATACTTATGCAGCTCAGCACATACCTTGGCTGGTATTAGGGAAGCAATGAGCCAGGAGTATAAGGGGACTTCTGCTGATGCATTCATTGAATTCCTCAAACACAATGATGCTGCATTTAACACAAACAGTGATTTCTATGCTAAGTTCTGTACAATAACTCAGAGCTCTGGTGCAGGGAAGACACGTCTAATGTTTGAAGTAAGTTTTGTCATTGTGTTTTATAACATATTTGTCATCAATTTCAATACAGCTGGGCACGAAGGGTGTTTGTGTTTTATACATCAACATCCACCCTCCAACAGGTGACCAGGGATATCCTCCCCGTGACCCTATACCTGCAGACATTCTCATCCAGGACAACCTCACAGCTAACCAATACCATCAGCAATGTCGAATATTTTTTGCAGCAATTTTTGCTTGCCTTGCTGATTTTATGGAGAAGTCTATACCATTTCAAGTGCTCTCAGATGTCAATGATAGTGAGCGTACTGCATTCCTGAACAATGTTGGGAAGCAATTTGCTATAGTAAGTGTAATTGTGTTTCTTAATATTTTCTGCACTCAAGGAAACACAGATCAATCAAAAGGTCCTCCAATCTTCAGAGAAAGCAGCCCTTGATGCCATGCAGGAGCAATATGGGGTTCTGATTAGGCAACTCAGGGATAAAGGACATCCTGGGGTGGTGATTGCCATTGATGAGGCCCATGCACTACACTCCACTCCACAAAATCAGAGTTATGATCTAGCCACAGTGTTATTCCGGACCATCAAAGAATACTCAAGCAAGGACACAGTTTGGGTGGTGTTTGCCTCAACCTATTCCAAAAAAGATCACTTTGCACCCCCACAAGCTTTGGGTATGTGATCAAAATAACAGTTTCTACTATCTTCCTCATTAAAACAATTTTAGCTCAATCTGCTAGGATCTTCCGTGGTGGAGAACTGCTTTTCCCCCCATTTACACAGCTTGGGTGGGATCACCATGCTCCTGCACAAAGCAATGTTGAGCTAGACAAGGTTGCATGGGCCAGCCACATCATTCATTATGGCCGTCCATTGTATGTGATCATTTCTACTATTGTGGTATTCTGTTTACTATTTTACTTGCAGATGGTTGTCACAGAAGAAGTACATGTCATTTGAGAAAATAATCAAGTTTGCAGGTCAGAAGTTGTGTGCATCTAGGGTATTCATCCCAAACAATCAAAACCAAGCATTTGCTGTGCTAGGCCAAAGATTTGGTCTTGATATTGCCTTTGGGCACCGGCATGCTGCTGAGTATAGTGACAATTTTGTTGCTAGCCATCTATGCATCTGCATCAAAACCAGTGGGGACCGGGCATGGAGCTACACAATCTACCCTTCTGAACCAATCCTATCTGCTGCTGCTGCCAACCTACTTTATGCTCAGGAAACAAATCTCTCTGTTGCTCTGGCACAGGTGTCCTACATGGTTAATGATGGTCTTATCAACATTGGAGATGCTGGAGAGCTGGCTAGTCGTTTTTTGTGGCTCCTTGCTAAGGACACTTGTGCTCGACAGTCTCTTGTGGTTTCCTCCTCCCCCCCCTTGTCAAGCAGTGGGATTGGTGATTTTGAGGTTCCATTCTGTCAGTTAGTGCCTGTTTTGGATTTCCTCAAGGTTGTCTTTGGATCAAAACTCATAGTGTCAAAGAGTGTTCAGAGGATATTTGGGGAGGCATATATCAATTTCAGCCACTGGATTGAGATGAAATATAACATCACCCGAGGAAATGGAGTGCGGAACAATATCTCGTATGTTACACATGTTCTTCATTGATGTCACACTGATTACCATGTTTAGTATTGAGGATTGGACAAAGTCCCTCTGGTCACGTACCAGCGCTGTCCAGTGCTGTCATAATCAGCCTGTGATCGACAAAGTTATTCCAATGCTGTTTAAACTACAGGGTGGTGAAAAAAGGATGTCACATATTATAATTTCTGACAAGGCCCGTGAAAGCGCACAACCCGATCTTGTAGAAGATATCACCCGCTACCACCAGAACATCACTCCATATTGGGCTGCTCCCCCTTATATTGCAATCCTGGTAGATCTTGGCGTGTCATCTTCTGAATTAACCATTAAAAATCAATGCCACACGAAGGACCCATGCCTTCGTATCTATGCAGCTGGTCTGACTACAGATACATTTCCATTTCTGGATCCGGATGTCGCAAGAACTCTACGGAGTTTCTATACCCCTCTATCACCACCATCTGGGCCCGAATACTTGAAGAGCTTGGAGAACAAGGTGCAATATGGGGCGTCGAGGGAGTGGTGCTTTATGAACCACAGGGAATGACACTGCTTCGAAGGATCAGCCAGTACATTGTTTTCCATGTTCCTTGTTCTCTTGTACTCTTGCATGTATGTACTTGAGAAAGGGCTGTTGGGTGTCATCGTTGTTCAATTTCCGACTCACCGCTTCAACATCATCGAATGAGTACTACATATTGTCTCGCGTGGCGCTCGAGTTCAATTCACCATGCACGACTTCCACACTGTAGACCGTCATCGCGATGGTACGCCAGATTCTACACCCCATTGGTCATCCGATGACATAGTACACCAATGACACAGAAAAACGATCTTCAATGGCTGGATTTATGTGACTTGGCATTGGACCCAGTCGGACTTATATATTTTCTGGCTTAGGCGTCAAGGTTGTTTATCCCGTGAGTGCGTTTTGAAGCAAACTGATCGCATACTCATGCTTGAGTCCGTATGTTTATATCAGATCAATTCTACTCATGCGTTCTGATCATACCATAGACCTTCACAGTGCACGTTTTCAGCTCGAGGAGCCTGTCGCCCAGAAGCGGAATATGCTCTTTTGGCAAATGTTTCTGATGGATACGTTCTTTGTAAGGACGCGATTCTTGGTGCTGCATGTCATATTCCTAATGTACGATCAGAGCTTCTATGCAGGACGACCCCCAAATGTCTCTCTGGATTGGATAGATGCGCCATACCCCGAAGAAGCATTCCCGGTGAAGAACGACAAGGGGGAGCTGGAGATGAGTTGTAAGTACGACACATGTTTGATGTATCGGATGAATTCAATCAATTTTAAAGGGCACTCTTGGTCGTGGAGGTTTTCGAAGCTGTTGCACCAAGTATTGGTTGCTGCACTTGGTGCTAAAATTCCGACATACAGCACAATCTTGGAACTTGATCGGAAAATTCGAGATTTCCCGATTCCTTCCCATTTACAGCTTAAGCACGTAAGCGATACCGGAGCTGGACCTCGAATTACTCTGCAGCGGCTACTCGTTCTCACGATGAAAGAGTCGGGCGAGTAATCTCTTTTACCCATCTCTTGGTCGCTATGTTCATTTCGGTTCCCGGTACTCCTGAATATCCATAGGCGATATTTTTCGCAAGCCTTGCAAGATTCTCCCGGAGACTTGCTGAAACACAAATACGGATCCTCGGTTATGGCCATGTATCGGTCCGCGTGGCGACTGATCGAGAGTCATGCATCCGCAGTGAATTGCATTCCAGACGTCGCAGCGCGGATACCAATCATTTGGTCCCAGGCATTTTC
>JBBPUG010000940.1:0-13712 GCA_038094535.1 Tubosaeta aff. alveolata | reverse complement strand
GTTGGTGGCTCCCAACCATACCTTGTCTCCGACTTTCCAAGGTGAGAACGAGCGGGTGGAGTGGCGAGTCATTGCCAAGCGAGCGGAGTCATGTGCTGCAAGGGCTTCTTCATGTGCCTTGGACAGGGCGATCAATCTGTCGGATAGAGCGGGGATGAATGTTTTACCCAGGGCAGGGAATGATCGGGGTTCGTAACCAAGGAGGAGAGAGAACGGAGATGACTTAGTGGAGCTATATGGGGCGGAGTTGTGATGGAATTCGGCAGTAGTGAGGAACTCCGACCAGGAGTGGGGATTGTTGGCGCAGAAGATACGGAGGTAGGTTTCGAGTTCTTGGTTTGTACGTTCAGTTTGACCATCGGTTTGAGGATGATACGCAGTGGAGAGACGAATGTCATATTGGAGGAGACGAGTGAGTTCCAGGGCAAACGCGGAGGCGAATTGTGGGCCATGATCTGAAATAATGGAGTCGTAAAGGCCGAAGCGTTTGAATACATTGTCAAAGAAAAGCTTAGCAACTCCTGCAGTGTCAATGGTTTTGTTACAAGGGATGAAAATTACCCCCTTCGTAAGGCCATGGTCGACCACGACCATAATGGAATCGAAATCAGAGGATAACGGAAGATCTGTGATAAGATCGACAGAGATTTGTCGAAATGGCAAAGGTGAAGAGGACGGAATCGGGTTGAGAGGAGTGACGGTAGGATGAGTGTTGACCTTGGATTGCTGACATATAGCGCAGCCAGCGACAAAGTTCTTGACAAAGGTACCAAGTCCAGGCCACCAAAAGTCACGTTCAAGGATTGCCTTTGTGCGGAATTGACCAGCATGGCCAGTGGTGGGAGACGAGTGAATGCTGTGGAGAAGCGTGGATCGGGAAGAAGGTGGAACATACAAACGACCTTTGTAGAAGAGGTGGCCATTATCAAACGACCAGTCCTGGAGCGAGGAACGAGGGAACAAAGGTGTTGCTTCTTCCATGGCTTTGAGCGCACGAAGGACGAGTGGGTCAGACGAGGATGAGGATCGGATGTAGTCAAAGAGTTTAAGGTCGAGGGCATTGATAATGACAGGGTCTGGAAGGATAGATGCGTCGGCATTGTCGGAGGAGGTGTCAATGGAATCTTTGTGGGAAAGGGCATCAGCTGGACCCATCTGGGTTCCAGGGGTTACTTTCCAAACAAGGTCGAAGTCAAGGAGGAAGAGGGACCAGTGGGCTTGACGACGGGAGAGTTTGCGAGGGTCTTTGACAAAGGAGAGGTTTTTGTGATCCGTGATGATAGTGACAGGGTGTGAGGTACCAAGGAGGTATTGTCGCCACTCCTCAAGTGCTAGAATGACGGCCAGGAGCTCTCGATCATAGATGTCGTAGTTACGCTCGGCAGGAGAGAAGGTCTTGGAAAAGTAAGCGCAGGGATGGAGGTCACCATTGACATCTGCCTGGAGGAGGACAGCTCCTGAAGCGATCAAGGAGGCATTGGTCATAATGGAGAAGGGTCGAGATGTGTCTGGGAGAGCAAGGACTGGGGCAGAACAGAACTGGGTGATGAGTGAACGGAATGCAGTTTCTTGAAGTGAAGTCCATAACCAAGGTTCATTTTTACGAGTGAGTAGGATGAGGGGGGCGATGATGTTGGAGAAGTTAGGGATGAACTTCCGATAGAAATTAGCAAAACCTAGGAAACTGCGAATTCCTTTAACAGATGTCGGGGGTTTCCAGTCTTTGATGGCAGCGAGCTTGACAGGGTCCATCTCAAGTCGTCCTTGGCCGATGATCATGCCGAGGTATTCCATCTGGGGGGTGTCGAAGGAGCATTTGGAGATTTTGAGTGAAAGGTGGTGTTCTCTGAGTCGTTGTAGGACTCGTCGTGTACGATCGTGATGGAGTTCTATGTCGTCTTTGGTGTGGATGCCTAAGTCGTCCATGTAGATTTTCAACCAACGTTCTGCTAGCATATCGGCGAAGATATGGTTCATGAAAGCCTGGAATGTGGGAGGAGCGTTGTTGAAACCGAAGAACATGACAGTGGGTTCAAAAAGTCCAAGCGGGGTGATGAATGCCGCTTTCCATTGGTCCTCTTCTTGAATTCGGATGTTATTGTATCCCCATCGTATGTCGAACTTAGTGAACAAAGTCGAGTCCTTCATGTCATCGATGAGATCAGAGATGAGTGGAAGGGGATACGCGTTGCGGATGGTAAATGAATTGAGATAGCGATAGTCCTGACATGGACGAAGAGAACCGTCTTTTTTGGGCACAAAGAAGAAGGGAGAAGCTTGTGGGGACTTTGACGGGACAATGCGACCAGTTTTGAGATGTTCTTCAACAAAGAGGTGACAGGCCTCCTTTTCGGCGGGGTTTAACGAGTAGACTTTGGCGATCTTTGGGACGAAGGTGGGCTTGAGTTCGATGGTATGATCGTAGGGTCGGTGAGGTGGGAGAGTGTCGAAGGTCTTTTCAGAGAACACGTCTTCGTAGTCCTGGCACCAGGTAGGGATTTCATGTTCGAGTTTGGTCGCTTGTTGGGCTAGCTGGGTCGAGAGGGTTACCTTGTTAACCTCATCCCGGGGCGGACGCTCACAAAGAGGTACCACAGCGTCCCGGGATGGAGTTTCCTTGTTAATGCTTACCGTACCATGGGTCCAATCGATGGTAGGGTTCCATTGTTTGAGCCAGGGCATTCCTAGAATGATCTGTCGCTTGCCGAGGGCGACTACCATGAGGTCGAGGTGGTCGTTGAACGAAGAGATTTGAGCGTTAGCTCGGATCCTGAATTTGATAGCTCCCTTCTTGTTGGGAGAGCCATCGACGTTGTAGGCCATGAGGGGTGTTTGGATACGTTTGATCCCCATACGGAGGGCGGGGACAAGGCTGGGGTCAATGAAGTTACCGGTTGCTCCGCAGTCTAGGAGAGCAACAGTCTTGACAATGTTTGAACCAACTTGGAGACGAACAGGTAAACGGAGGGCTCTTTGACTAGGTAGACCGACGAGGACGTGGGAAGGGGAAGGTGTGGATGGTTCCTTTTCCGTTAAGAAGTCTTGGACAGCGAGGGCGGCAACTTCTTCATCAGAGGGTCCTTTGTCAGGTTCATAGAGGGTTTTCAAGACTTGGAGGATCGTGGCATTGTCCGTCCCAGAGTTGCGAAGTTTATCAAAGTAGGCATCGAGGGCAGAAGTGGGCTTAGGTTTCTCATAGTACGCTTTCAACTTTTGAAGGCCTGAGGTGAGATCCTTTCCAGAGGTGCGGAGTTTGTCAAGGTACGTGTCAAGGGCAGAGGTAGGCTTTGTCGTGGGGGTTCCGAATGCGGTTTTCAGGACGAGGATGATTGTGTCTTCATCGACTCCGGAGTTACGAAGGTGGTCGTAGTAGGCATGGAGTTCTGAGGTGGGTTCAGGATCAAGGTGGGCGATGGTTTCGGTGGGTTTAGTGTTCTGTGGGCGAAGGGACGAAGGTTTAGTGCCTAAGCACTCGATGGCGTTGTGGCCTTTCTGGCGACAACGGAAACAGAGACCAAGTTTAGCGCATCTCATGCGCTCCAGCGGGGAGAGTTTCTTGAGTTTGACGTACGCGACGTCCATGGTTACTATGAGGTTGGTGTCGAGGTGAACAGTGGATGAAGGTTCGGAGATCCTTCCTGATCTAGGTCTGCTAGATCCTAGGTCAATGACTAGAATGACGACGAACGGCCGTCCGATGGATGATCTGTTAGATCCAAAGGGCTTGTGACAGGTGATGACGACGATCGGCCGTCCGATGGTTGATCTAGGGTTACTAGATCCTTGGGTCGTTGACTGTGATGAAGACTATGTCTTGGATGACGACGATCGGTCGTCCGATGGGGCAGTGACAAGGAGGGTGACGATTAATCGTCCAATGGTTGCGAGGGGGAGCTAGTAACTATGATGACGACGATCAGTCGTCCAATGATTGCCCTAGGGCACGGTGGGGACTAGTGACGAGGAGATGGTGGTGGGGGTAGGCCCTGCTCCATAACAGGAGGGGCTAAAGGAGACACTGAATCTTTTGTAACGCTAAGCGTACTCAAGAGAGCGTTCGACTTAACCCAAGAGAGGCGGACGCTCACGAAGAGGTACCACAGCGTCTCTCTTAGCAAGCTAAGTGCGAAACGATGACAGAGAACAGAGGACGATGTCGAGTGAGCACACGGTCTCGAGAATCGCTCGAGGACTGAGAATGAGTACGACGAATATCGTAGACTATGAACTAGGGTTTAGGGTTGAGAGATCTGAGGAGTTTGGGACGAAGGATGTTGACCAAGACTGAGGACAACGACGAGGGACTCAGAGGACTCGAGAATCGCTCGAGGACAAGGAATGAATACGCAGGATGGCGTAGATTCAGTGTAAGGGATAAAAGTACAAGGCGAACGGTATATAAGCATTCCTATCATGAGAGAATGGAATGTCATAGAACAAGATGGAACAAGGGGATACGTCGCCGTCGTGAGAGAGACAGCTGTGGAGCTAATCGTCCAATCAAAAGAGGTTTACATAAGAAAGTCAATATAAGTGATGCAGGAGAAAGAAGACGGAACGAGACGATGAAGAAGGGAGAAAAATCGTAACACAGGGTCTGTACTCGAAGGTTTATATACTACATGGAACAAACAAAGGTAAACATGGGACGAGTCACAGGTCGTAAGACAAGTGAGTCATATCGTGCGAGAGGAACGGAAGAATGAGTCATGAAGGAGTAAGCCTGATGACGAGCAAGTGCGATGGGGTCGGATAGGTGAGTCATCAGGGAAAAGAAACGTGTCCGTGTACATGAATGTCCAAAAAGAGAACACAGAGAAAGAAAACGTAACACCAAGAAAGAGGGCTGAGAAGGGGGAAAGAAGGCAAAGTGGTACTGTATAAGTTGTTTGCCACCCTGATCACAATGTCATGGTGATCCTGGTATAGTTGAGAAATTCAGAACACACCTGAATGCAGTGGATCAGATACACACCCACAAGGAAGAGTTCAGAGACCTTGCCAAGCATCCCAAAAAGAATGAGCATCAACCAGCTGCACAATTTATACAACAGGTGAGTATGATGGCACTATTATTCTGTGCACACAGATGAGCAAGTGTTCAATTTGATTGAATATGCCTACCTGAGCAAATATGAACAATAGTGTCATGGTGGCAGCCATGAAGCCCCCAAAGCCATCACTCTATGCTAGAAATCAGCAAAATCAACATGGACACAAGTACATCACTGACCAATATACCACCTTGAATGACAAGTCAAAGTCATTGCCAGTAACTTCTAGGATAAGTGTGAACTGATGAGATCCAGCATTGGAAGAATTGCTGAAGGACATATGTGGATTTCGAACATATGGGCCCTTGCCAATGAGTCATTCTCATCCCCAATGTAAACTTGACATACCACAGGAACATGATCACTGGTGCAGAGGTGATCATGCTGGCATCAATGTGCCCCGCAGCACCTGCTACAATACAGCCTACCACAGGCCTAACAATAATACTCGCATTTTATAAGAACGGGGAACTGAACAGCTCAATGACAACGATGGCAACAAATGAAAGAAAGCCGAAACGGATGGATTCTGGCGAACCCCATATAAAGTAACAAACATCAGATCAGAAACTATGGTGCCAGCAGCTGAAGTTTCTTACGGAAGGCATGCTTCGAGGAAGTGGCTGGACACAGAGAGCGGACTATTTGGAGGAGCTTGGCAGCCATCCAATCCGCCACACCAGTCGAGCATGCCAGATGAACTAATAAGTGATACTCCAATCAACACAATGACAGTTCCTGAGCGAACACTAGGCAACAAACCAAAGACATTTCAATCGAGCACTCACCTGTAACTATCAGCGGAAATATGCGCTAGAGGGTGCGCGGAGGTGGAAGCGATAGTCTCATTTCGAGGAACGAACACATTAACGACGTTCTTTGAAGACGCATGAGAAGGTATGATTCTAAGAACACAAACGCCCATGATCGACCTACCCAGAACCATACCGTACGCATCAGCACCACACGTCATCGTGCCATCTGCGGCGGTAACAGACGGACACATCCAGTTGGCATACATGGCACTGAAAATCTTGCAGGCTCGTTTTAAGCTCGACCTCGAGAACACAGTGACGTACGGCGTCGGCAGTGCTGAGCGTCGCAAAACTCGTGCCGACGATAGACAACAACCCCGCCCCGAGACGATACCCCTCCAAAGCCGGATGCGCGACATCTGGACAAGACTCAAAGGACCCGCCGTGCACTCAGCGTCGACATCACGCTCCAACAGGCCACTCACCACACCCGATGAGCGATGCGGATATCAGGTACGCAGACGTGTGCGCGTCCAGGGCCAGCGTGCCGGCAAAAATGAAGAACAGTCTGATCAGTCCGGCGAGCATCGCGAGCGCATGCTGGAGCCCGCTGGCCATGGCGAGCACAAGCCGCAGCTCGTCATTGACGTCATAAAACGTGGTTGCTTCTTGTGGGGTCTCTGGTCGCCAATTGAGCAGGGCAGGACGGGTGAACAAAGCCAGGCGTAGTCATAGTCGCCGAGCCAGCCTCGCTTGGCAGTCAGCTTGCGTTGAATCGCGACGTGTGCACGACATCAAATTGGGCGATGCAACTGCTGCAGGTTGGTGTTCAGTGGCAGTGGAGCACAGGCAAAATATGTTGTGGGAAACAAGGGGAGGCGACTACAGAAAATGGTCACCAGAGACACGTGTGTAGGAAGGCGGACAAGGCAGATCGGAAGGGTTGAACGGTGCGGCGAGGAGCTCTAGAAAAAATGGAATATGAGCGGGGAAGGTGAGGCGCCTGAATCTCTTGAATGGCAAGAATTTGATGACGACGACGAATACTATGTGCAGCCGGCTCGGAGAAGAAAACCTGATCGAGCAGACTTTGAAGTGCCGGTATAACCCACAATTTGGCCAAGCGCCGCTTGGACGTCCTTCGGACAGAGAGTGTACTAATTGCTCCGACCGATCACATCGGAGTTCCTTCTCGGATTAGCCTTCAACCCCGCCCAATGATGACCCTCGGAGCATCCAAAGTACAATCGTGACCCCCACGTTCAACTCTGATCGCTTCTTTTCTGCTACGTCACACTCAACCCTGAAAGCGACGTGGACACGGGCACCAGCGGTCCAGCACCTTCCGCTGTAAGAACATCTCCTGTTATCTTGCTTCCCCGAGAGTCTCTGCAACAACTGCCTCATTAGACCATGACGAGACGACGAGAAGATCTGTTCGCCAAACTCACATCGTACGGATGTGTTCCACTGTATACACTTCCTTCGTGTATTTTTCACTCACTCATCCGAATCGCCGGCGACTCACAGTACACGACATAATGCGTTCTGCCCAGATGTCCACACTTCGTTGATCATGCGTGCGTAGCATTCTTGATGTCTCATACTCAGCTAAGGACAGCCAACGGTGGCAATTTTTACCCAAGTCTTTAATAGAATCACCTATCACCTCGCTGATTCGTTTCGCCGCACGGCCATTCTAGTCAGCACTCACGTCCTCAATCTGGTGCCGTAGATAACATATGTGCCATCGCGTTTCACGTCTCTTCCTCGATCAAGCCATTCTGCCATAGCATAAGCCTCTTGGAATGTTACTCTAACATCTCCTTCGCCGGCATGGGGCATCGACCCTTCGCAGAAGCATCAAATCGTCAACACTTGTCACGAATACGGTCCCTAGATGCTAGCCGCTTCTTTTCTACTCCTTTTCTACTTTGTCAAACGCAGTAGGTTAGGTTCTCCCTCCCGGCGCGATTGGGCGAGATTGCGACCACAGAAGTACTCTTCTGGCTCTCCATCTCGTTTATAGTTACATGAAGATGGTTGGCCTCGTCCTCTGAATAATGTTTGCTTTAGCTAGACCGCTTCTTGTTCCTGACGTCAATTGTCTTTCAGGGGGGTCGGTTGCAGGTAAGGCTGTTTCTAAGTGACACCATCGCTTGAATTTTGACAAATACATGCAGACTCTGTCACCAAGACTGGCGGGAACAAGTCTGGACCAGACAGGGACCTGGGCTGTGTGGGAGGTTGATGGCTCACGCCACGGACGAGTTGGAATGGTGGGGGACAGGTACCATATCAGTGAGGCGCAAATACAATCTTTCAGGTACAGCTAACTTGGGACAGTTGACTTCATTTTCGGAACATTGGCGCCCACATTGCATCGGATAGTCTATGATGGTTATCAGCACATTCAGCTGATCTGAGATAGACGTCAAAACCTATACGCATTTGCAAACTGGGTCATTCAATCAGGACCTCGCTGGGAACACGCCTCAAGGTGACTTCTGTACAGTTATGGCCAACTCGATCGGTGACTGTGGCGTCCTCCTGGACGCCGCCAACTGCGCGCATTGCCAAAGACGTGGTGCCGTCTTGCGCGCATCATTTGATACCTACTGCAGTGAGGTGTCTTGACTAGGACGATGTGTGCTATAAAACAGACGGTGACTCGCGAACCCTCTCACAACATCACCCATCATGCTCGGTAGTGGAAAGTACAAAATCCAATCTCTTACCGCAGATGAGCCCACCGTTGGCATCGTTCCTCTAGTCCCACCTGGAGCTGGCTTGGGGCCGGTCATCTTCTCTTCACCTATTCGTACCAAAGGTGAAGGGGTTGTATGTTACTTTCTCGTCCCTATTCCAAGTTATAGGCTCACGTCAACGACGTTAGTGGCACCTTAAGCAGCAGGGCCATAGCCACTTCTATCAATTTTCCCTCGATGGATTCGAATACACTGGGTTGAATGAAGGGACAAAGAACCTCGTCGTTGCTACCAGTACTGGCGAGGACAATAGGTTGTGGGCCGTGGAAGAGGTCGGACCTAAGCTATACGTGTAAGTGGTACTTGTCCTCGACCCCATTCTGTGATAAGAACTGTTTCTATTTAGTATTGCGCTCGCCGACTACGAGGCTCTTGGGTGGACGGTGGATGGCGCCGGTCCGGAAGCCAACGTAATTGATGCCTTCTTGTCTGAAACGGATGTTTACTCATTCATGTCGCAGATTGCAGTCGAGCGCCTCCCTCCCCCTGATGCTCCGAACGAAACCTTGCCCAACCCGTTTTACCATCTGTTTAGGCTGACCAGATTGCTTGGCGAGTGAAAGATAACAGTGGTTCGGCTGTGCAGAGTTACCAAATTGAATGGTGCATCTGAGTGTCGTGTCTGTACGCCGTTGTACTAGTACTACGCAAATCAATGTCTCGGTTCCGACGAACGCTTGTGTGGTACGCATGGAACTACTTTTCTATTTTAACTGATTCATCTCTTTGCAATTATCGTCGCGTACATAGCCGAAGTGATACTATAGACCTATGCATTCAGGGCAAAAAAATGGAAATAAATATTGAGACCCGTAGGTCTACCACTCCGGAAAAGCGTGTCATCCTTGTGCAGGGGCCATGCTAATCTTCTCTGTATCGTTCCAATTTTATCGTGTGCAACCCCGAAGGGTGCACTGTACACTGGCCGGGTGGGAGCATGATGACCACAATTCTGCTTTATCCTGGGCGGACCTGGGGACTGACTTGCCTTATATGGTATACCAAACATTCCATATGGGGTATCCCTTCCTGCGCGCTCCAAGTTCAAAATCGCAGCCGTTGAAGAGAGAATCCGGGTATAGATATGTATCGTGCCAAACAATGAGATCAATCCAGCCAACGTTCTGCTATGCTACACTATGCCCTCGCCTCTCCGATGACACACTGGACACCCTTGCCGCACCTTGGCACGGACGACCGACGCGCTGCACCGCGACATCAAGATCAGTGGATGGGTTCTCAAATGAAGCGAGCAACAGGGCACTCACAACGCGATCTTGGCGCTGACTTCGTGCGGCGGTCGCGTGCGCATACCAGCGGCGTCCAGGCTATGCTCTGTATACCGCGGGAGCTCGTCCACGCCGTCAATGCAATTGGCATGCACGACATGTCTACAGAGGAACAACAGGAGCAGGTCCTGTGGCACCCGTTGCAGCGGTTCTGCACACAGTAAGCACGGAGCTGTAGCTGGAAAGCCCACGCATTAGGGGATCGGTGCGATAGTAGCGGCGGACAAGAGAGGACATACCAGTCAGGAAGAAGCCAGCGTTCTGGCCCTTGCGTCGTATATTCGCAAGGTCCGTCGAGTCGCCATCCAGGATGGCTTGACAACCGTCTAACAAGGATATTTGTAGTTGGAAGTCGTGAAGAATCTTGATGAGGGCTTCCTTGAGACCCGGAATTTCAAGGCCATCCTTGATCCGACGAATCAGTCGAATTGGGTCGATCTCGGCGCCAACGTTTTCCAGCAATCCACGAATAAAGGCTAGAAGCACTAAATAAGACAGGCGAAGGAATGCGTATTCAACTCACTGGGTCGTGTTTCTGCGTATTTAAGGAGGTCCTCCCAGAGATCATCGTCGTTCTGTTCCTTGGCGAACTCGATTGCCTAGAGAAGGAACCGTGAGGAAATACCCTAATGTGCTTCGATTTACTCGCCTGTTGAACATCATCAATACGCTCGATGATGATTGTTAATGCCTTCTTATTGTTCCCCATACGACCTAGAAGAAAAACCATCTCTGGAACCAAATCACGGCTCCTACAAATATTATATGCCTGCAAGATGTTAGCGCTTTCAAGAAGCAATGGTGCGGTACATGCATACTTTTTCAAGATTATAGTAACTGCTCGCTCTCAGATATTCAATGAGCCTCGACGTTGCATATTCCGCAAAAAGTGTCACTTGAAGATCCGCAAAGTCAGATGCCAGAAGGTGATCTTTCTTAAACAGAGCATCGAGATAGTGGAACAAGAACAATGGGCGGGATTGTAATTGGTGCACAACGCGTCCCACCTATGAAGAAGATAATAAATAAGATAGCTTAGCAGTTGGATAAGCCGACATGCCGGTATCGAGTGAGTATGGTCTACGAGCAGCGTGATTGCTTCGCTTTGGCTCGAGGGAGTTTCGTTCCCTACTTTCTTGCGTTCTTCGCTGAGTTCCTGGTCGAATTCGACGAGGAGGAGGGCTTGGTCTTGAACGTCAGTAAATAAATTATGCTCTCTGATGAGCTCAAAGACATTGGGTCTCCGTAGCCGCAAAAAGTAAGGTAGAGCTTTGCCGTATTGCCGGTTTGCAGTATACCTGAAAATTCGGGGGTGAATAGAAAGTGAATGTATATATGCAGGTATTCTTACAGATCAGCAAGGCACTCCATCAGCACAACGCCGTCAGGCCCCAGATGCTTCGAAGATGATAACGAAGGCTTAGTTCTGTCCAGCTCTGACTGAATTGCAACAATAACCGCCGATATATCATATATAGAATTTGGCCACTCCCTGATCATTCTTAGCAGTGCCTTGGATGACGAAAATGAATGCGGGGAAACACAACATATAATCGGGCTTACTTGTTTATCATGACTAAGGAAATGGCCAAGTATCATCTCGTAGACGAGGTGCCCGAGCTGAGGAGCGAACGTTGGAATATATGGAATGATCGCCTGAAGACCTAACTCAGTACTTCCAAGCATCGTGACCAGAAGCCCACCTGCAACTGGTATTTTTGTGCGAATACGAATATCCACTCTTCCCATTTTCCAACATTCTGGCCACAGACCTTCGGGCACAGTCGAGCAGCCTTGGTGAATTCCTCTATTGATTGACGATTGGCAGCGGACCAACAGAGAAAGAATCGGAAACGGACCTTCGCCAATGAGGTGCTTGATGTAGCGGGTGCCGATTTGGACAGGGTCTATCCTAGAATCTGGCGCTTCGGAAACTCGGTCGTCTTCGCCAAGCTTCTCCACTTCATCCAGGGCTTCTTCGAATCGCTTGTGTTCTACTAGCCATGCAATATGGTCCTTGCGATCCCTCTGTCGGACTAGAACAATGTCCTTTGGGCTAACTACGACATAGCACCGCTCATCGCCTGGGCCGGCAGGAGCGACTTCGGCCAGGAGATAATCATTGCAACCCCATGCTTGATAATTGGTTACGCTGAGTGCGTCACCGGCAAGTTCCTCACCAGACCGTGATATGATACGCAATTCAGGACGCTCTGCAGTCTTCCGTGCCTGACGCACACGATCGTCGGTCATCTCGTCACCATACGAGTCCGGAGGTTCGTATGCAAGGATCAAGAAAGATGTCACCGTAGTAACAGAAGCCACGACGCCATTCTCACGAGATGGCAATTGTAGGGACATCGGATGTGGGAGGATACCAGAGATCATGCAGTCCAACTGAAATGCAGCCGTGACTTCAACAATCCAGGGAGGAAGCTTTGGACCACCCGACGGACGTGAGCGTATCCGCGCAACTTTGATGTGATCCGCCCAGGCTATGAGCAACGTAGAATCGTCCTGCCAGTACAACGTGCACTTGAAAAGGTCAGCCCGAGGACTGTCAGCCGGTCGGTCAATAAAGGTGATACGAGATTGTGACTGTGTATCGTGTATCTTGACTCCCTGATGCATAATGCGGTTTAGCAGAAGAGTTCCTCGGTGCAAAGGGAAGCTGAATCGCTTACAAGATCATTCGCCCATGCAATGAAATGTTCTCGCCACCGTATATGCCATATGGGACCTTCCCCTGAGTGAAGAACGGTTTCCTTATGACCGAGCCAACCCTTTTCTCGGAGAACTAGTGTGCCTGCCAAACCACCACACACAAATGCGCGAGACGTCCTCTTGGCGAAATGAGGTTCAAGGGCCACGGAACGTATTGGTCGTTTCATGTCAAAAACGTAGGACTCGGGTGTGGATAGTGAGTGTACGACGACCTGCCCTGATAACTGGCCAATCAGTAAGTTAAATCTGGCAGCGATGCATCTCTCACCATCAATCGAAGCGGTAGCGACGAAATCGGCGGTGCTATCCACTTCTATGTCGCTCACAGACGCTTGGTGCGGTTTGAAAGACTTGATACGCTCCCCAGCCAGGTTGAACACGTGGACGATGCCACCATGTGTGCCAAGAGCCTAAAACCATAGTAAGGTTGACATACCAACTTATGCGTCGACAACGCACATACCAGACACTTGCTAGAGACAGCAAGAGCAGAAGCCGAATCCTTCTTGAGGAGGTCGTTGACGGGTCCGCCCATTCTCTCATACTTGAGGGACGGTTCCTCCTCCTCCTCTTCGTCTGCGTCCTCCTCGTCATCTTCCTCTCCGCCATGGTCGTCTCGATCGTGTCCCGCCTTTACCTCCGATATCCCGTCATCAACGCCATCCTCTCCGTCGCCCTCTTCATTGTCCGAGTCCCCCCGATCACTGTCTGCATCTCCCACACTTCCATCTTGTCTACCTTCTTGCCGTGTGTTTCTACTTCCGTTCGTCCGACCGTTTTCGGCGTGGGTGGTTAGAGTCGTCAGCTTCTCTGCGACTAACTGTGCTGGATGGACCGCAGTTTCGTCGACATTGCTCATCACTGAGGGCATTTCTGAGATGTATGAAACCAGAATCAAGAAGAAAAGGACATGTGGGTAGTGAGTCTGGCCTGAGCAGGAGCGGTGGCAACACCTTGCCGAGGTGTTTGGCACTGTTGACCACCACAGTTGTAATGAAACTAACATCCAAGTTACAGTCTAACGACAGACCACTGCAACCGAAGATATGATATTATACCCGGCTTTTCCACTCGCTCTAACTTTGCGTCCACTTCTACACTCCCTTTTGGGAACACTTCACC
>JBBPUG010000938.1:0-13729 GCA_038094535.1 Tubosaeta aff. alveolata | reverse complement strand
GGAACGCCGTTGGGCTCCCCTCGCCTTCCTCGTCGTGTCGTGGGTGGTGAGCGCACCATGCGCCGTTGTGTCCCCTGCCGGTCGTCTCGGCACGACACGCCGGTGCAGCCCCTGGGTGCACAATTCCACGATGAGTCTCCGTAGGGGCGCGGGAAACGGGCGGGAGGCGGGAGCCACACGCGGCGGCTTGAATGGAGTTAAATCTCCGCCTGAACGTTGCCGAGGTCAGGTGAGTTATCTGGCATGTGACTCGGACACTCGGACACTCGGATGTTCGGAAAGGCCAATTCCACGACTTTGTGGCTACTCGACGCGTTTATCGGTTAACGACTTGCAGGTGCCTGCGCAGGTGACCAAGACGGAGAAAGTTGTCAACTGTGTAGCAACTGTCTAAACTAGTGTACGTTAGCTCGACGTTTTACCTGTGCATGTCGGTTTCAGACTAGAGTGAGTTGTATCCCTCACGTCGGAGTATTGTTTCTAGTGGTACTACATAAGGCGTTTTCTCCGTGCGAGGGAAGGCGTGGGAAAACTGACCATGGTTATCATCGCATCCCCTTTCAAGACAAGAGGCCCCACCACGAGACGACGACAGTGAGGAATGGCGCATACACCGGCGATGAGAACGACGCGCCGATCATAACGAGGGCGAGGGCGAGGAGGCGCAACAGCGCCACCTCGATGACGATGACGGGCGATCGGTGCCACGACGGCGAGGAGGGCGAGGAGCCACCACCACCACCACAACATCGATGACGACGCGGCGAACGACGCGCCCAGGTCCACTACAACGACGACGTTGGCAAGGAGGCGAAATAGCGTCCCCAGGCCTCCCCCTACCATGGCGAAGGTGAGAAGGTGCCCACCACCACGACGACGACGACGGCGACGGAGCGAAGTACCTTACGACGACGATAGCGAGGGCGTGGTGCACCACAGTCCCGACGACAACGACGACGAGGCAAATGACATGCTCCTACCATGACACGAAGAGGGTGAGGTGACGCAACAGCGCCTCAGAGGCCTGGATTCTGCGGTGTACGTCTAGCGAATAGACAGGATAGACAAGCCGATATCAGGACTAGCGACCCGACGCTGCATTGCACATGCAACGACAGCAGGATCGTTGACAAAATGAACAGAGCAGTGGAGGCCAGTAGTATTAGCATATCTTATGTTGATCATTTGTTTTGGGTCACGAATCGCTTCTAGCACAAGATTCGCATGTAAAGCCATCTTGATCTAGGCACAACACGCGAATTAACTTCACGAGACATTCACTGCCTACTGTACAGCCTTGAACCAAGATCTTACCCGTATACTCTTATTCAAGGATATCGTCAAGAAGGGGCTAACTCAGTATCGCACATGAATGATTGAATTGCAGCTTCATTACGCGGGTAGTAATACATATCGTAGCCCCAGACATGGAATCTAAATAGAGTACAAAACCGATAACGTTACGAACATCAAAGATAGGAACAATAGATTGATACAGCAGATGATGATAACTTTTGAGTCCACGGTGATAGCAGAACAGAGATGCAAGAGTCCACAGCAAGGATACAGACGAAAGCAAATGATGGAGAAACAGACAAGGAGAGCGGATGACCGTCCATGAAGTCAGAGGAAGAACACCAGGCGTGATACACTGCAATAGATGAATGATAGGATAGAGAAATAGACGGAGGGTGAGGGGCACGGTCACATCCGCGGCACGAAACGCACCTCCCACCTGTCCCGGCCATCCATGGATCTCGACAGGCCCGCAAACACGACGTTGTGTCCGAGGAAATCCATCCTCTTCATGCCCTGCGCAAATTCGCGCGGGTCAGCAGATGTCCGAGCCCTGAAGTACTCAGAGGCAGAGGCAACAAAGGAACTGACCACGGAGCCCATCTCTGCGGGAGATACGCCGCGGTTGAGGACATCGCGTATGCGTACGAGCACGTCGCGTACGGTGACGCCACCTGGGTTCCGCACCTCGATCGTCGGCCACAACGGGAGCGACGGGACGCTGAGTACGAGGTGGGGACAGGATGGGTGTACGGCTGGCGCGTCGAGCGAGTTTTGTGGGCATTCCGGTCGTAGACGGATGTATTGCACGTCTCTAGTGACGTTGTAATACATGGGAATGCCCGCCCCGGATGCCGAGAGGAGGGGGTTCAGTGCGAGGATACCGGGCGTCCCCTGATCGTGATAAGAGTCTAAGATTGACGTAAGCGATAATGAGTAAGGGACAAGGTGCCACGTACACTGGGATGAGGAAGCATAGTGTGGTGCAGAGTTGGGGTGCGGCAAGGACACCGTATGGAGGTGAGGAGTACTCGGCATGGGTCCGGGTGAGCTAGTAGGGTAGGTGGGGACAGAGTAGGTCGGTTGGGACCAATTGTACAAGTTGGAGGAGCGTTGCATTGGAGAGACGCGAGGATATCGGGGGAGACTGCTGGTGACTCGACCAGCACATGAGGGATTCTTATACCCGCCAGGGACGAGGCCGGGAACTTACTTTGATAGCGAGTATCATGCGCGTGACAGGGAATATGTCCGGAAAGGGAGAAGGGCGGGAGAGCGCACATCGAGTGACGCGATGAAGAGACAACAAACCCCCTGTCGGGATTGTCTAATAAGGAAGTGGCGTCGGTATGCTAGCCAGAAAAGGAAGGCGTCGGGAACAAAGCGGCGGTGGCGGGACACAGGAAGCGTCGGCAGAAGCAGCGCGCCCATCACCTGATGCTATCGATCCCTTATCGCTGTGAACGTCGTCGCGCCCAACGCCCACACACCGCCGCACGTTGCTCACAGCGGTGTCCACATCTGTTCCGCAGCTCGCGAACATCTTCCTTTTTCAGTCTTCCTTCCGCTCTGTCCTTCCCAAATTAAACGCCTCATTGATAATGGCGCCCCTTCAGTCCCGCACGCCGCACTATGGCTCTCAGCTCTTTCACTTATAGGGTCGTCCTCTTCTACCGAGCTGTGAATGTTCTAGTGTTCACGCGCCTCACTCAATATCCATCGCGGCGTGTTTCATTCGAGCTAATTGGTCCTGGTATCTTTGGACCGAGGGCGACCGGACGGTGGCTTCAGCCGGTCTACGGCAGGATATTCTGTGAGTCCGTCTGGACAACAGGTCTCGACCAATTCATCTTGGGCACTCTTAATACCAATCTCGAGCACACAGGAGGAACGACTCGTGTTGTCGACACGCGGGTGCCATCACGGCCATTGTCTATTCACACCATGGCCGAGGTCATTGGCAACACTTCCGAAACACTACGCATCGTTTCACGCGATGTTTTATCGCCACACCACGATCGGTCCACATGCCTCCTCTGTGTAGGTCGATCACTGTATGCCACCGCCGCTCTGTGCCACGTCCTTCGCACCTTTCACGCAATGGGTTCCTCTATCGATGGAACTCTCCTGTAGTTACAGAGGTGGCGGCAGAGAACGTCCCTCTGTTCACGCCGCTCTGACGTTGTTAGGATCTCAGGTTTCGATGAGCACCAACAAACGACCGAAAGCCCATACTGCCTGGCAAGTCTCCTCGTGTCAGGGAGGATCCTTGTGGCGGGTGCCTCGACCGGGAACTCTCCCATGCATGCCGGTATGGAGTAGCCGACGTTGCCTATCCTCTGCTCGGCCACCCAAACTCGATCTCCGATTTCCTCCCTACGTCCACGGACTCCAACGTCCTGTAGCACGCTGGTGAATAGGAACGTGGTGATATCCTTTCTCGCTCGTAGGCTGCTGCCAGTGACGCACATCGGGTGGTTCGGTGCGCGACGAGCGCGCCTGGGGAGTTGGCCCTCGTGTAAACTGTTATTGCTCCAAATGGTCTTCGTGCACGGACTCTTACAAAAGGTGCGCGTTTACGAGTCACTGGCACATCGTGCGAACGAGCTCAGTGGCAGAGTCGAGCGCACCTCGGCCCCGCCCGAGTGACTCGGACAAGACGTTCTCCCGTCTTGTCCCTGTTTGTGTAGTCATCCGGTAAACCAAGGGAGTTTTTCACGTCATCCGCTGTTCTCATGTACCATCCAAGGGTATTGGAAACGCTTGTGGCGCTATAGCCCATCACCGATCAACAACGCTCAGTCGTTACCACCGTGAACGATGCTCTCGGCATCAGCACCCTATTTTAATCCCTTGTTTTTCCCGACATGAGCACTGCGTGGTAGTTGGTGACTCGTGAGAGCAGCCTAGGCAACGCTGTAGACGGTTCAGGCAGCTATCTCGGAGGCTGCAGGAAAGGGATTCGCATGGGCTAAATTGCATTCGGAACACACAGATCCACTGCGCCAGGCGCGGTCTGATCGCACGTACGGTACTGCGCATACATGTTGAACTCATCAATATTAGACTATGAGTACAACAGGTACCGGTCCCCATCTCCGGCTTTTTTTCCCCTCTCCTTGTGATGCCCTGAGAGTACGTGGTGAGTGCTCCTGACGTATATGTTCCTTGGCAAAAAAAATCCTTGCGCCAGAAATAGAACGGAGACGGTTCTTGTGCGCCGGTGGAGTAGGGGAGATTGGGACAGACCCTGGGAGGCTAGCAGGGAAACCCGGAAGGCGTGCACACTCACTACCTACGACAACCGACGCTACGACCTACTACGCATGGACTCCCGACACCGCGCTCACTCTCCGCCTAGCCCGATCCCCCTGCCACACCGGCAGCCACCTCTGTTACGCGTTACACACCGTCCTTTTCGTACACCTCCATCCCTATCGCCTCGCCTTGGTCTAGGGCCCCGCTCTGCCACGTATGTGCAAATTGGATCGAATTGCGAGTACCCTCGTGCACAGAGGCGGATGTGAATCCAAACGCCGTGTCGATGTCGTACTGACACGCGCCTCGAAGGTCACGCGCATAAAGTCCCCGCAGGCTCAAGATGAACCGCGGAACGAGCGTGAATATGGGTATCAACTGGACCAACATGAGCAGGGACCAGTATCCGGTCGTCGGCAGGCTTCCCGTCGTGAGCAGCATGTTCAGGAGTGCATATGTCAGTACACTATCGGGATGGGTCGTACATCAGCATGTGGACGGAAGGAGACCAGGGCGTACGCAAGAAAGTAGAATATGCCTTCCCTGACGAGGAGGTTCATGTACCGGCTGAGCTGGAACCGCTTCGCCACTCTGAACATTCGGAGGGAATGTTTCATAAGCTGGAAAATCACAAGCAGACACATCAATCCACCAAGCGTGATCTGGAGGCCATTGACGACTTCTGTCAACATGTGGGAACCGACTTGTGGCACACAAAGTCCAAAGTTGAAAACTCGAGTGGTAGTCGCTATATGGTGGGCAACGATGTTAGCCTCTCGTAGGAGCAATCTGCAGTCGCGTTGCGCATACCTACGAGCTCGCCTTGAATGCTGAGAATAAAACAATCGACCAGGTATAAGACGATATCGATCGTGTAGAACGTAAGGAGAATGCCGAGGATGACCTTTGATCGACTGTACAAAACCCAAACACGAAGGATCATCACCACTGCACATAAAATGTGATCCCTCTCACTGAAAATGAACACGAAATCTTACAATCTGAAGCGAGCATGAAAATCCAGAGACTCCATACACTGAGAATGAGGAGTGCATGGCCTTGGGATCGCTTGTGAGCACATTGAACACGCTGAAATCTCGGGTGAATGTGCTTACAACTATTTAAATACGATCAACTTCCCGGACGTATTATCAATCGGCGCAGATAAGGCATGACACGTACATCTACCAGTGATTGCATACTTTAAGATCAGCATCGTTAATTACCATTATTATTAGAAATCACCTCCGCAGGGCCGGGTAGAAGGGGAGTTCCCACTTCACTCGAATCAGCTCAACGAGATGTCATACTGAAGGTTCGGACGCACCGAGGCAAAATGTTCTGAAGGAACGGTTAAAGCTCAGCTGACACACTGCAGCAACCAATAACGTACATCGCACAACAAAGCCCGAAATAGCGAGCCTGTAAATCGAGAAAGGTTAGCCATAGCATAACACAGATGGTTGAAACACAGACAAGAACGTATAACATGGATACTGATGTCCATTGTTGTCCCTGTACTGGAGTTGAAACGCAAAATCGACGCGCAAATTGCTCGCTAACCCAGATATACTCGACCTAGGCAATTTGTCGTGGCATCAGATGTACCTGTGACTTGCCAATGGGCGAGGTACATACCTCCTTTGGGAATGCGAGGACTAGGTAGCTTTTTCAGCGTGGCGACATGTAACGGCATGTTACTCACTATAATCATATCCCACTGTAGTAAGGACTACAACTGGAGAAAGGGTTAAGAGAGGCGAAAAAAATGGAATTTAACTCACGACTTAGATAGCCGTTGAGTTGAATGGCCTTCACCAACCCTAGAATGGAAGCCATAAATAGAAATCCAAGGTATTTTGAGCAGCAAGGGGTATTTCGCCAACGAACACTCGAATGACTGCGGAAGAGCGTCAACAAACGGGCGAGGGCTTAAAAATGCATTTTCAGTGATTCTTTTTGGAAGTGTCCCCATTTAGGCACACTCGTCTCGCTTGAACACGTTTCAGCCAATGAGAACACGGGATTCCGCCCCAAAGAGCGCGCAAGAGTAACGTTATTTTGCACCTTCACCGATGAGGGTCAAGATAGCGCTCTGTTAAATCCGTCGTGGGGTGAAGCGGAGTCCGTAGAATGGCACAAAGAAATTACGGCAACAGATTATTACGTTGCCCTCTGGGAGTTCCCTGATACTGAGAGGCTATCAAATTCATAACGAAGTGCAGAACAAACGACATGTTGGAAAGAGCCTCCGCCACGATTCCAGACTAGGGCCCGAACTTCGAGTTGTACATCTATCAAACATCAGAATATAGGATCATGGACTCTGAGGAATCACACGCTAAGGTGACAATGCACTTCAACATTGTTCAAATTATGGACAAATAGGTTTTGACCCTGTGCTAGCTATAATTAGGTGGTCGATTCAGACCATTTTTTGAGAGAAGGGTCATACATACTGCTCTCTGTTTCATCACCACCTCATGTAACGCCACGCCCTCGTAATTCAGCGCAGAACCCCGCTAATCGCGGTGATATGCATAGATGCAACTTCAAGGGTAGTGATAGAACGGATTGATTGGACACACAGTTAGGGTGGAGGCACTGTGAACTCAATCTACGTAACCTGTAGCAGAACTGTGAGAGAGTCGGTGGATAGGAAGAACGAATGTTAACATACATACTCTCAATCACTGAATCACTCAACTGATTAGTTTGCCAATTGTTGAACCTGAGCGTGAGGTTACTGAGTTCAATGGCAAAAACGTTAGACTCGGGAAGCAATGAGTCTGCTGATTGCAGTACTAACCGCCAGATATTGATGATACGCCCTGGTCGACCCATTGCGATTGGGCGGCCTGGCATGGGCAGGAGGTACTACATACTGATGGGCCAGCTTGAGTCGGCACTGGGGCCGCCAAGCAAGCTTAACTAGCAGGGATACGGCAACTCGCGAAGCTGTGCTCGCAAATGAAAGTCCGAAGTCGTCGCCGGTTCATACTTGCATCGAGCCAACGGCGAACATGCATCAAACACTTTATCTCGAAGAAATTCTTCTTAATATATTCGGTCATTGCGTTCCTCCTGCAAGAGAATGGCCGAATAGGCCCTGCTTTACCGCAGACCTGGCTGCGCTAGCCCGAACATGCCGAACATTCACAGAGCCTGCTCTAGATATACTTTGGGAGGAGTTAAATGACATGTCTCTCTTGGCTCAGTGTCTTCCTGATGCGTGTTGTTTTGATAGTGACAAGGTACCTGTCAGTTTTCATAGCACTGTATAGCTTATGATGTTCAGCATGCGCTCTATCCAGGGCTGTTACTTGTTTCGCAGACCATTGACCGAAGCCGAATGGAATACCCTTTTGGGTTACACTCGCCGCGTCTGGCACATAAGCGAAATAATTTCACATCATCCCAGTGTTCCGAGGACAGTGTTTACTCTGGCACCCTTCGCTCCGCTCTTCCCAAACCTACGATCAATAATCTGGGAGTCTTCTGTGACGCTCTCTGTAGTGCACATCGCTGTTCCATCGTTGGTCTCACTGCGTCTCAGGCTGGGATCGCTGCTAAGTGACCCACCCCTATCCGCAGAAGATTTCGGCATCATCGGGGAACGTTGCCCAAATATAAAGCAGTTTCGACTTCGTAATTCTCTTTCAGGATCGCTGGATGTGTCAATCTCTCGCCAACTATGCCTGTGGAAGAATCTTCAGTGTGTGGAGTGCCGCCGAGTCACACTAAGCACAGATGCTGTTTTGCATCTTTGTTCAATGTCAGGGCTGACGCGACTTTCGTTCATATTGACCACAGATCTCGACAACCATATCTCGTATTTGGGCTTCCTGTGCGTCTTTTCCAAGCTAGCCATCTTGGAGATTGAGTCCAGACACCTAAAATCCATCATAAATCTCTTTTCTCGAATTCAACTTCCCGTAATCGAGGATCTCAACGTCTTTATTTCGGAATACGCTCCGAGAAGAGACGTTCGAGCGTACTGGATCACTGTTCAGAAAGCGTGTCGATTCGATAGCCTTACCCACTTGGCGCTCTCCACCTGCGGCCGTGTGTTCGAGGAGTCGATTGGTATTGATGAATGGCTCACGTTGGAAGAGCTTCCTCCATATAGAGACTTTGGAAACCTCCTTAAAATGCACATCAACACCCCGTGGTTCGTGAAGCTGACAGACGAAGACCTGCTCGATCTGGTGTCTACATCACCCTGCCTAGAAAAACTCGCCATCAACCGGAACTGGGGCTGGAAAATAGGCAATGAGCGTGGCGGGATCACGCTCGCCGGGCTACTCCAGCTTTTGAGACGGTGTCCGTCTCTGGTGGACATGACCCTTGTCATTGACACGCGGACATTTACTCTTGTCCCAGGACAGGATGTCTCGTTCCCTCAACGTAGAGAGTCTTTCTTTTTCGACTTTTTGGATTCACATATCTCGCCTACGCTCGTTCCCGACTTGGTGTCGGTGTTTCAGGAGCTCAAGCTGGATCCCTACATCACTGGTGGTGACTGCCGGTGCTGGAGTCTCGAAGAGGGACAGGCCGCTTGCGCGTTGTGGAAATGCGTACAGAATGGGATGGGAGAGGCATATAGAGAGTTGTATAGTCTCATGTAAGATGTTTTTTCTAAACAAATGCTCTTACGACGGCGTGGTCGCCCGTGTCGATCGGATCTTTGCCAAATATTACGAGCCTTGGATAACTATCGGCTTGTTTAATCTGACCGTCAGGCAAAGTTGTGTGTACTATTTATTATGTAGTTGATTCATGTCGGATCACAACTGTTCATAACCGTTACTGGTGAAATCTCCTTTCATGTACTTTGTTTTTGCGCTCGGGTTGGATCGGTGGACCACTTTGATATATCTACCCTGCCAATCTCAGTGCGATATAACCGTCCTGGATCCCTTAAATAAATAAACAAAACAGGAAACGCTCTATAACCTTCGAACTTATCAGTCCTTTTCATCACGCATCGCCACCGAAAATTTCCCTCTCCTCCAACAATATCTCATCATTCTCATCGACTCTCCCGTTTTGTCCACCTTCCGCGAACATGATCGCTGTCAAAGCGGTGTTATTGCTGTACGGGGATGCAAAGCCAAACGCCGTGTCGATGTTTTCATGGCTGCCTTGTACATCGCGCTCGTATAGCTCTCTCAAGCTCAGAACGAACCGGGGGGCCAACGTGACCGCGGGTATTGATTGCGGCACCACCGTCAGCAGTATCCACCATCCGTTCGTTGGAACAATGGTTACGTAGTACATGATATCGATGAGGGCATATGCAAGAATTCTATTCACGGTGCGTCATTGTTGGCTGAGTACCACGGAAGAGAGACGGATGCAAAAGGATGAGTTGTGGACGTACGCAAAAAAGTAGATCATACCCTCCCATGCGAGAAGGTTCATATAAGGGTTGATGTGGAACTGCTTTGTCGCTTTGTACATTTGAAACGACTGCGCAAGGAATTGAATCGCGACGAGCAGACACATAGATACCCCGAGAGCGATCTGGGCACTATCCGTGATTTCGGACCAAATGGGGGAGCCATATTGCACTTCACAAAACGAATAGCCAAGTACCTGCGCGGTAACCGCTAAAAGGATAAAAGTGTGTCATAAAGTACGTGTCACTTCAAGTCATCTTACCTAGGCTTCCATTCCGCCTGCTCACAATTACGCAATTAACGAGAGATATGATGACTTCAACCGCGTACAACGTGAGGAGAGCACCAAGGAGAAGCTTTGATCGTTTGTATAATGCCCATACACGAAGGATCATCACCACTGAAAGCATTGATGCGATTTATTACCCTAGAAGTCAATGTAGAGTCTCACAATCTGCAGCAGCGACAAATATCATTATCGCCCATATGCCAACAATATAAAGTATATCGCCTTGGACATGTCCCTGAGCGTGATGACAGCCGGAGAAAACAAATGATATGCTTACAACTGTTCGTATACGATCAATTTCTCAACAATGTCAGACGATGGAATATGAAGCATTGGCACATACGTCTAACAGTAGTTAAAATGCACCTCACGGACTGGTAGTACAAGGACGTACCTTTGCAGGACCGGGAAGGAAGGAGCTTCCCACTTTGATTCATTCGATCAGCTCGACAACTTCCAAAGGTCAAGTTTGGAACACACAGAGGGCAAAAATTCTACTGCCCCAATCAGAAATCACTTGAAGTATCACAGAAAGGTCGGAAACACGCACGAAAGAAAACATAGTCCACAATAACGGACCTGGGAAGCATGGTTATCAACAGTCATATGGCATCCTAGAATGGTCTGGATACGCACGAGAACGAATAATGTAGACACCCATGTCCATGGCTTGTTCTGTGCTCACTCGTCAGAACACCGAATTGGCCCCGGAAAAGTGTTTGCTGACCCAAACATACTCTATCTGTCATCTGTTAGCAAAGCGATCACGTCACCGTAAGTGAGCAAACTGTACCTCCTTTGAAAATGTAAGGGCTGATAATATTCTCAGCTTGAATATACAGAGCGAGACATGCAATACCAACCATAGTCATATGCGATGGCGCCAAGGATGATAACTTAGAAAGGATGATGAGATAGATTCACGGAGAGCACTTGGCGAGACAACGTACCTCCTATATAATCGGTTTGCCGAATTCCTGCGACTACCAGCTGCAGGGTAGAAGCCATGGACGTGATAGACAAATATGAGTGCTGGAGCCCTCAATATATCATCAAATGCGGCCGCCAATACAGTGGTGATTGGTGAATGTGTGTAAGGCGGCCGGAAGCTGTGTTGAAATGCTGAGCCCGCATGGTCGTCAAAGGGCGTTTTATCGCCTGATCACGGACCAAATGGGAGCATAGTGGCGTCAGTCTGGCAGTTGGGTACCAAGGAGAATGACAACATACGTACCTATCAACGATTAAGCCAGCTGTGAGCCCAACCCTGGTCAATATCATCGCTGGTTCAAGTCGATTGTGAGAGAATCATCAAATGGGCCAACACTGATCGGCCGCAAGACTGCTAGACGCCAAGAAGTTTCACTATAAATAATGAAAGATGGATGATGAAAGTGCCACAACTTTGCGGCGATCGGCGAAGTGGGCAGAACCACATCCTTAACTGCTCCCTCGGCAACCTCGGGGTTGTCCTAACTTCATCACGAATCCCGCTTTCATGATCTCTCCGTGTTGGAATCTCCGTCTGTCTGGAGCTGGGCTGATGTCAGCAATGCGCAAAACGTTTGTTGCTGGTCAATCATTGTGCCAATCTGACGAGCGCTTGCTCGATGGCCTGGAAGTGGGTGGTCTGGTGAAATTGAAGAACACGACCACAATTGGCAACCGTGGGAACAAATCTTATCAAAGACAGACATGTGCCCAAGCGGTGACGTTGACAGTATAGATTTAGGTCTCGTACGGTAACACCAATGTTAGCTAGCACCTCAGTTTGGTTCAGTTTGTCCCTGCTGCAACCCCTCCCATATTCTGGCAGAGATTGAATGCTAGACAACTGAAGAGTATCCCCCAATATGCCCTCTCACCCACTTGACTCTTATCTTGTACAAGTTGAAGCTCATCGCCGCCTCATACACCAACAACTTACGTCAATTGTTACTACTCTGCATAAGACAGCAGCAATTATGGCTCAGAATGAGATGCAATCAGCCAAAAAGCAACCTAGGGTAAGATGGACTGATCCAGAAGTTGACATGCTTGTGGATAAGCTGCATGGTCACTGTCATAACATCTGTCAAGGAGGAAGATTCAAGGGCCCAGTCTACACTGCTGTGGCAGTACATCTGCAGCAGTCATATCCATCTGATGGGAAGGTGAAGGACGCAAAGAGTGTCAAGGAGAAATGGACCACAGTATGTCAATAGACCATTATCAGATAAGATCTGACAGTGTATAACAGCTCAAGAATATCTACGTATTGATATGCTGATGGCGGGGAATGACCTCTGGCGTCCATTGGGACAACGAGCAAGGTGCAAACATCGTAGGACCTGCAGCTCAGGCAGTTTTTGATACTTTTGTCAAGCAAAAGGTATGTAATGATGATAATAATCATTCGCTTTCAGGAACACTGACAATATTCTCTCAGGGAAATGGTGCTTTCAAGGAGTTCAGGAATAAAGGCTGGCGACATCTTCTGAAGATAGAGGAAATCTTGCCAGATGGCACCAGTACTGCAACTGGTGATCATGCATTCCGGCCAGCGGCTGGATCTGTAGTACAGTCTGCCCCCGACGACATCACTATGGATGAAACAACCACACTTGTTGATTCTGTGGATACGACATTGGTTAATTCCATCCACGCAGCCTACACTTCTGGGGCATCAGTGGATGTCCACGAGCCACTCATTCAGAATGCTATTGCATCAACATCAATGGCAGTTGATGCCATCAGTACTGCCATTTTGTCGCCTCTTGCCATTCCCTCTCATGCTCCCCAGCCCTCGTCTGTCGCTTCCCCCCCACTTTCTACTCACCCTTCATCCAATGGTGATGACCGGCCTAACAAGCGCTGGCTTTCTGCCTTTTTACCCAATGACACCAGCAACTCTGTGGCTGTTTTGTCTCTCAATCATCCCATTTCAGCTACCACATCCTCTCTCAATCCTCCTGTTTCAGCTACATCCACTCTGTCTCTCATTCCCAGCCACCATAGTGCCAAGTGCAGTCATGTCTCTAACACGAAAGTGGCAGCAAAAGAAAGCAGTGGAAGGGCAGGCTCCACTGGTTTGTACCTCCACCGTGTAGACTCATCCATTTGTCATTTGTCAGATTTGATCTCACATTCATTCACTGATCCATTAAAGGCTGTTGGGGATGCGATCCAGGTGATTGGTACACTTGGTGACAAGCTGCCCCATGAACAATGCCGCTTCATGAATATTTTCCTTGCTGATGCCCGGAATGCTGGTTCTGCTATTGCGTTGATGAAGTTCACAACTGATTGTCGAAATGACTGAACTCCAGTACTCTGGATTGTAGTCCGGAAGTATGGATGTCCGGATTGAGACAGTCTGAAGGTATATAGTCTGGAACCAGATTAACCAGATGGTGGACTGACTCAGACTGACCCGGACTAATAGGATCAGTCATGGACGTTCTGCATTACTCATGACTAATGAGTATGACTCATGCTATAAAGC
>JBBPUG010000937.1:0-13729 GCA_038094535.1 Tubosaeta aff. alveolata | reverse complement strand
GTACTTACACGCTTGCCCCCTAGATGGCGTTTTCGATCACAAGGGTTACACCGACAAAGCTTTGGCACGGATGATCAAGACCAGGGCTAAAGCTGATCGCGCCGCTGCCCGCCAGGCCGCCTCTCACGCCTTCACCGATCCAGCTGCGACACCCGAATCACAAAACATTACGGCCCACCACGATTTCACTCAAGAATCAGATGCTCAGGCCCAGGATACAGACGAGGCAATTCCTGTTATTCCCGGCTTGGAACCCCCATCAAATAGAACAGAATTACTACGTTCCAAACCAGAGGTCGTCGGACGTTTTATGCAGCTAATGGTACCCGTTCTTATTGATGTCTATGCTGCGAGCGTGATCACACCGATCCGTGTGAAGACGCTCACGGGTTTGTTGAAGGCTGTGGGCTTTTCAGAAGGAATCGAACTCAAGACTCCTTTGCACGTCAGTCCCTACAAACTATCAGGTTGTGCTTGCATTGACTAACGTCTCCTTCAGTTAGTTCCCATCGCCAGCTTCACGTCTTCTATCTTATCATCAAAAGATCACCCATCGTTAATCATCGGAGCTTTGCAGCTCGTTGACGTTCTTTTGCAAAAGCTTCCTGCTGAATATCGGCCAGCCTTGCAAAGAGAGGGTGTTTTCCACGAAATTGAAATTCTCGCCTCCAGAGCACTCTCCTCGACAAAGTCCAAGGATAAGAACATCCCAGATCTTTCTTTTACAGGGGATGTCACCATCTATGCTTCGTCTGCAATATCAGGACACAAAAAACATCATGTATTCTCCTTGGAACCGGAAGATGCAATTACGTTGCGCGCTTGTGTCATGCGCTTCAAGTACTCACTGGGGCAAGACGATAGTAGTAGTAACGGCGATGACTCGTTCAACGATCTTCAGCGTTTGGTCAAAAGGCTCTCTGCGCCAGACATCTCCAAGCCAGTCGTGATTGCCACTTTGAGAGAGTTTGTGGACCACTTTTCCTCGGAGAATTCGGTTTCTAGTTTTGAATTGCTACGGAGCGGTGCCGTTGAAGGACTTCTGAAATTTGCTACGGAGAAAAGCACTGGTCGGTCATCCTTTCCGTGATTCAGATCGTGCATATTGACAACATGTAGTTTCGACCAAACACCGCCAGGAGATTCTATTCGATACATTCACTCGGACTTCCGGAGCTGCAAATCTGAGTCAATCTCCTCTTGCTGTTCTGGTAAAGAAGCTGCAAGAAAGCTTGACGAGGATGGAGAACTTTGAGGTTATCACTATCGCGCAAGGCAGTGACGGTAAGATTTTTATCCCTGTGCATAGTTCCCTACTCACTTGACTTCCCCAAGATTCGAAACGAAGTTCTCCGTCCCTGCTCGCCCGGCAGTTACGACTCCGTTTGACTGCTGACGATGACTCGGACATTCCGCGAAATTTACAGAATATGGTTGTATCGATACATGCAATCGCCACATTCCAAGCACTCAACGACTACCTACGTCCTCGAGTTGCTGGAGTGTCTATTAGTCGCGCGTCCAATACGGTTGTGACATTAACTCCATCCGGATTTGGTCCTGGGACTGCCTCTCGGATGTCATTCGATCACAAAACGGGTCAAGCTACTATAACTCCCGTTTTTCATTCTCCCTCGTCATCAAATGCTCCGCCTTAGAGATATACATGTGGATCTACTAGGCTTGCAGTTCCCAAGCCTTGACAGTGGGGTAGATAACTAGTGATGCTCCACGAAATATGGTGTAAGAAGTTATGTAGTGTACTTAAGATGAATGGCGAAAACAATCAGTGAGGAGGACGTTGTCTATTTAAGATGCTGCAGATCCTTGAGTGGGTGCTTGACTACGCCAATCTGCTAATGTGATGAAATGATAAGGTAGCTGGCATAAAAGAAAAGGCAAGTCACTCACGCTTCTTCGCCTTGAAATCATAATCAGCATCAATCACTTTCAAGTGGGTCTTCTCAAAGGGGCGAAGGGACTCGACCCATTCTGGATTATAGCAGTTCCGATGAAGTCCCGGTGGCGCAACTGCATCATGATTCACCCTCGGAGGATCAGGGCGATAGCGTTGACGCGGCACATTTCCTCTGATAGCGCGATGTCCGATATTCGGCACCCGCTGCGTGGCCGAGGCTGCATCAAGTTCCAAGTACAGCATAGAGAGCTCAGTGCTTCTCCACGATGGAATGATGACGGCGTATTGAGTCTTCCCATTCTCAGTTTCGGATTCATCCGAACTCATTCCTTGCGATCCGATTGTCTGCAGCAGGTCGTTGTGAGACACCAACTCATCATTCCCAATGAGGCCTTTTTGGCGACTCTTGTACAGCTGGAGAGGAGTTAGAACTTCACATTTGAAGATGTTTTTCACCATACCCGGTATTTTCGTCCGCTCCGTGAAGCTTTCTTCAGCCTCAATTCCGTACGACGGGGGTTATGACTGGTAACCCTCTCACGATACATTTTCTTCAGGTGTTTCATATGTTGACATAGATAATACTTGATGTAGTCGTGGTCGAGGAATTTTTCCGGGATTCCAGGATAGGAATACCATTTTTGTTCTAAAACCTTGGCCCGAAAATCGTCAGCAAATACTGATTGCGCCGCACGGTTAAAGGGACTTGTCCGCTTTCGAAGAAGATCCAGACGAAATGTTTCCGCAGTGATCTCGATACAGTCTGGCAAACGCCTATTGAAGGCATATATTTCCTGTGTTGTTGGAGGCGGAGGCGCATTTTCAATAAACCTTAGGTCCGAAATTCTAAGCATGTGCAAGACGTGTCGGCGCAGATAATACTACGAAAGATTAATCGGTTAGCTGACATCCAGTGAAAGTGGGAGCACGCACGCGGAAATTATGGACGGCTGGATCATGGGCATATATATCGCCCACTAAATTGTCGTCGTCGTCGCCATCGTCATCGTCGTCGTCATCGGCATCGGCATCAGCAGCCCCATCTTCACCTGCATTCTCACCATCAGCACGGGCTTTACCTTTCCCCTTTGTTGGCCGCCGAGCGTGATCACCGCGTCTGTGTTGTCCGGAATGTTTCCAGTTTGTTGCGGCTTCATTAGCAGCTATTGCCGCGTGCATTGACTGAATTTCTCCCCGAACGGCTTCAGTCATATTCGATAAACCTAAGGAGAGCATGCATAAAAGCGGCGCTAACTGATTCGCCGGATCGTCGGCGTTTGCGTTAGGGATCGGGAATGGCTATGAACAGGTAAATACGGCCTGTCTCAAAGAAGGCATCACTCACTAAGTCTAACAGCCCATTATCGGGGTTCAAAATATCTGGACGGGGTTCAGTCTGGGGGGGTACGGGGATGGTCTGGATGCACAATCCTCAGTGAGCATAGCGAGGGCGCCATAGGACATACTGCAATAGACCCCGTGACTGGCTGGATTCGCGTTGCTGGACCAGTTGTTGCGGGTGGATTTGGGATCACCGAGGTCTGTCTGTTATGCTGATTTGATTGTGAAGCGCTTTGGGTGGGTGGATTTGGATGAGTCACGAGAAGGCTCTAGTGACGAGAATATCAGTGGGACGACACGTTCGCACAGGAGAATGTTGCTTACTGAGAATTTGGTCACTGAGGACTCCGGGTTATGTTGGTCTGACTGTGGGATGCTCGGGGCTTGGAGGAGGAGCTGCTACAAAAAACGTCACGGATCTTGATCGTGATTGAGAAGCGCTACGTACCCTATCTTGTACCAACGGTCCCGACGGAACATTTTGGTTTGACGCTGTCGGGTGGATCTGATTTAAGACTTAGGTCAGAAAGCCATTCCTGGTTAAATAACATGGGGAACGACACACCGCGAGTGAATGGTGAGAATCTCCGAGTGGGGCACTGGGATTGGACTCTAGCGCCATCGTATTGCGAACATTTTGAACCGTGGAGAGAATGTCGTTAGAAGACAAGGTTGTCGACAACATATTTAAAGTCTCCTCGTTTGGTTCGTAGTCCGGTTGTCGCTGCTTTGTCCAAGCAATCCATTGAACTAGCGTCTGGAGGGGTCTAATTGAGTGAAAGAACAGTAACGTTCGGACAGGGATACCTTGGCAAGGGTGGCCCCTGAAGGTGTCGTATACCATGGTTTGTTGCGTTGCTTCTTAGGGCCAGTATTATCAACGTCATCCACAGCTCGACGTTTCCCCAAGCGCACCCTGGAAGCCTGTGGCTCAGATGGTTCGACGAGGCCCATCTCTACATCACGATCGAACTGGGCCCGAGCCCCTTCCCCGTCAATCCCAGAGGTTCCACTTGAACTGAGGGAGGCGTTCACCATCTGAATAGCCTCTCGCAAGGTCGTAGGGTGGGGCATAAGAGAAATGTCAGAAAGAAAAGAGGGCGGAGTAGTTATGGAATCGATCCATCGTGGGCCATAAAAACTGAAAGAAACTGGACAGTGGCATCATGACATCTGAATGAAAGTCTAAAACGTGTACATATCGCTGAACCTTTATTTGGAAACTCGATTGACAGCGAATCGCCGTCTGTGAAGAGTGACTAGTGCCAGACTTCCGTATATCGACCTTTGTTCAATTTTCATTCTGGAAACACGCGTTCATTGCCTGGGGCTTAAAAGGTGGGTTACGGCTCATTGGTCTCTATCTCGCATACTCTACCTCGACTAATGCCACCTTCTCGTCGTCTCACTCGTGATAATCGTTCATTTCACCTACCCCCTTCCAGTTTGCGGGGCATTTCTCCTAGCTCTGATCGTATTACTCGGTCCTTGACAACGAACACAGAAGGAGAAGTAGAGCTCGGGATCTCTACTTCCACCGACACTTCGGTTGTCGATCCAAATCCAACTAGCAGACCAGGATCGTCGAACCGCCAGGCAAGTATACCCTTTTGTTCAGTCTGCCACTCTGATATTGCCCAGGTGATCGTTACATACAAAGCGCGGAGAGCTCGATTCTTAAAGGACCACTCGGGTTCGAAGAACTTCACCCTTCATCATCCGTTGAAAAATGACGCGGAACACGAGCGGGTTGTAAACGACGCTGATCCTCTGGTTTCCGACGTCAACGCCACGGAAAGTGAGCTAACACACCTGAGACGGGTTGTCGAAAAGGTAATCAATCACCCTCTTTCCTTGTATCATTTCTCACAAGATTTCAGATGCGTCAGCTCAGCACCGATGATTTGACCTGCGCTGCATGCCTCTACCCGATGCAGAAGCCCTATACGTGCGCTACATCTTATATCTTTCTGCCAACTCCTAATGCACACTTTGCTAGCCTTTGTTCATGCGGGCACAGTTTCTGTCTCAACTGCCTGCGCACTTGGTTCATCCGCTGCCTCAACGAGCAGCTCGTTACCAAGGACGCTCCCCTCCGCATTATCGCAGGACCCTACACGAATGCTCGCCTCAAACGCATCATCCCATATTACGTCTGGATTCCGTTGTACAAATGTCCCACTTGTCGTACCCTCGTCGTCCGGCGCCCTGTCCCCAACATTATGATGTCTACCATTTCAGACGACCTCAGGGCGATTTTCAACATCCAGGAGACAGCGGAATCAATCCTTGAGCACCCAGCTGTCCCTCCCGATATTGACGTCTGGGATGGCGTCTTTTTGAGGAAATGGTAGTGCTTTGTTTGCAGCACCGCACAATGATTGTGATATACATAGAAATTTATTATGTATGCCTCCCTGTTCCCGCCTCCCACCGATTCATGTTTCGGCGAATGTGGTTATGTCTGTCCAGTCGTCAATATTCATTATTTAGCTAGATATCGACACATACTCGATTCAATGACAAGACGACACGAAACGTATGGGGATTATTAACCCGAGGAACGAAGGGGCAACTTGCAAAGTGAGAGATGATGTCAGACTCGGAAATCACCACCATATCGGAGAACTCATCCCGGACAAGGTAGGTTTCCAGGAGAGGATGTCTTCGATAAGGGTCGTCCACCTGCTCAACCGGACTAAGAGGTCGAAACACATTAACGACGAGAAACACCTCTCTAAACAGAGAGGCGTCCGCTCCTGGGCGAGAGTGAACGAAAATTTTGTTGATCTGGCCGGCGTGCTGACTTTTCCCGGAAGTGTGACGAAAGAGAATATAGGAATCGCCGTGAGAATTCGGATTGGATGTGAACACAACTCCATCTTTGACAATTCTTTTCAGAGGAAGAGCATATGGATCCAGTGGAACGCAGTCCGTTGTTAGGGAATCATGACGACAGAAGCAGAGTGGCGGAGAATCGGTGTTTATGCGATCGACTAGCGCTTTGTATGTTTCTGGGGCTAGCAGCTCTGGGGAGTCCATCTCCATGTTCCTCTCTGGCCCAGGAACAGGCTTCGCAGGAGAACTTGGCACCGCATCTGGGAAATGCGACAGAATTGAAGAGCGCATGTCGGCTATGACCTGAGGTAAATGGGGTGCTTCTCGCAGCAGTAGAGCTTTCAAGTTCCCAGAAGTACAGAACGTTCGCATGAGCGTTCCTTCAAGCTGACCTGTATATTGCCGTCAAAACGGGATGATCATTCGCGAGGAAAGCATACCAAGTTTGTTGTTTGTATTTTTTTCTCGTAAGATACCATTATACCGTTCAAATGGAAATGCCCACCAAGAGTGGACCGGTCCAAACGAGCGAAGACATTCGGGAAGATGAAGGGATAGATGATGACTGGGTATTAACACATCCTCCCCATACAACTTGACCAGACCAGTAAGATACATCACCAAAGTCGCGTGGACGGTTGCGATGTGATTGTTAGAGACTGAACGCATTGTACTCCAACGAACTGCGATGACCAGCGCAAGAAAATTATCCAGCATCTCCTGTTGGCGAGATGTGCCGAGTGGACCCCACAAACGACATAGCGTGATGACAAGGTGCACGCAACACGCAGTCCGCCATTGGTCTGCTGTCAACTTTCCGTGACTGGCACTTCCTAAATTGTGAGGAACGCGGGCCAACCAGCTTGGGAGTGTAGTCTGCGTGATGTCAGAATGAACCTCCTTCAGCTCCGCTTCACCGAGGATGGTCTCTTTCATAGAATTGTCATTCCAAGCCGTTGACAAGTCAGTGGTAAGGCCTGGATATGCATCTGGTACACGAATCTCAGCGTTAGGGTTGGATTCCACCTATAAGGAATAGTCAGGTGTATGCTAGCAGGGAGCAAAGGAATGACCTGACCCATCCTATCAAGGCCATGGCATAATCTTTCTTTGTCGGACGCCCAGGTAGCCGAATGTTATTGGAGATTGCAAGAGCGGCAACATAACCAAAGCGTATCTCGATAAGCGCTGAAAGTTTCTGAGCTCTGAGAGCTGTGACACCCTTCTGTAGTTCAGATGATTGCCTGTCTGGTCCGTGCGGTGCAATCTTCGGTTGCGACTTCTTCCCCACATCCATTCCCCAGATGCCACGGCAATGGTGCCGAAGATCATTTAAGAACAAGTTATGCATTGCATCTACCACTGCATATCTTGTCGGATCAAAATAGGGAAGGCGAAGTAATTCTGACCAGCGGACACCTGTAGCTTCAAATATATTGTTACGGACTGCTTCTGATACCGCATTGCGCCAAGACAAAGCTGCCTGCAAGTGTTGCTTCCATGTTCGCTTCGTCCATGTTTCTGCATCAAAATTTGCGATTTTTGATAGTGGCAGATAGCAGAAGGAGCAGAACCCATCTCGGGAAGTGATTGCAGTTAGTCCCAGTGTCTTCTTTAGGGCTTGTGTATCACAGATCAGTGTGATGACAGCACAGCGAACCAAACGACCCAGTGAGCACTCAGCAGTTTTGGAGAAGTAAACACCAGTATACCAGAGCTTCAGGAGCTCGTCAACCAGTGGCTGGAGTATATGATTGATGTGATTGAGTTTCGGTTCTGATGGGCCAGGAATTATGCCCACGAGATATATGTTCTCAACACGGTACCGTAGATCAATAGGAAGATTCATGCATATCATGTAGATAGCGCCAACAGAGATTTTCTTGCCAGCCTGTTTGTTTCCGTATGGGTTAAACCAGTCGACAAATAAGCTGAAAGCGAGTCGCATTTCTCCAGGGCATCCACATAGGAAGGGCTGACCATCAGGCCCCTTAAAATCTTTGCATACTTGAGCATCCCAAACGTCGTTGATATTCAAAAACTGCTTCCTATCCCAAAGATTTTGGAGCATCTCAAGATACGATGAAGTGGTGCGCGCGGGCGTGCTACTTGTCGTTTCCTCCATAGCTTTTTCAATACCTGGTCGCGAGAGTAAACGCCCTAACCAGGATACCATCGTTTGATATTCAAATGTCCGGATGGGCGAGCACTGCGATGGAACATAGGCCTGTCTGGTAGACCCGCTGTGGGATTCTGAGCTGGCTCTTCTTGGATGTAGCAAAGGAGTATTGCAGCTTCGACTGTGGGGTGTTTCACGAAACATACAATGAGTTGGATACGAGATTTTTCCGTCCGCCACGGTGGTTGGGGCGTACAGATGGAAACACTTGGTACAACAAGCATATCTGATGAGCTCCGGTTCCAGATGAAAGTCCCGCACCACTAAGCGTACATCGGTGGGCCAGGTAGAAGTACTAAATATCTGTGAGAATAGGGCTGACTGTACCATGGTCTGGTACTGAGCACCAAACGATTGGACGACTGTGGTGCAAAGCGTCGAAACAATGATTTTTAATGTGGTGAGTAAGAAATTCGACCCCGATCTTGGGATATTCCCGAATGCGCTGAGAATAACCACTGCTACCAGGCTGGCTAACAGAGTTGGGGACATGAACCGAAGACGTTCAATTAGACTGAAATGTGGTTCTGTATGATTCATATTTATATCCACCGCTCATGCACCTTCACGATGAAACGGACATACGTGTATCGACGATGAAGGAGTTCATGACAGAACTGCCTTGCAAGCCAAACCCTTTCATGTACTTCTTCATCTCCCACTGAGCACGTACAATTCCATCCATGTGCGCAATGTGAGCCTCGATATCCGAGACGAGTGACCGGTAAAACGCGTGAACCGATTCGTTGACATTTTCCTCCCGCTGGATGGCATTCACTTGTGCCAAGAGTCCCACTGCAAGTTGGTAATGGGTTATGAACGGAGAGGAATGTTGCCACGAGAGTGGAGGGGGATTATCGAGATGTGTTTCTGGATCTTTTTCGTAGACAAGATCGGAAGATACTAATGGTAATTTCTCGCGAAGGACATCAAGAGTACATCGCTGAGATTCTAAATGCTGAAAGAGCCGGGAAATCTGATTCTGTGCAGTAGATATATCTGGAGCATGTAAGGATGTTGTGCTGTATCTGGGAGTTTACGAACCTGCTGGAATTTCGGTACTTGTTTCGCACGGAACCGCAGAAGCAGTAGTGTTGTTGGAACCTTTCGACTTTTTGCAGTTTGGGAGACAGCGAGATGTGATTGTCGGGTCAGGGAGATCCGTCGATGTTAGAGCCTCAGACATGATAATGTCTTCAGCACGTTGCCTGGAGGCAAAACGCTGCGCTTCTTCGTCTTGCTGATGCCGATGGAACGTTCGAAGTGACCACAGGAAGCCGCGACATTCTGCACCGGTCACTGGATCTCGTGAACGATGTTTAATGCATCCATGGACAGTGCATTGGCAGACTTTGTGGGTGGGAGGCATAGGGCGTGAATCGATTGTGATGCAGAATCCAATCGGATGACCAGATAAATTTCATTATCGACTTCCGCATCGCGTCAAAATCGCGCTTACGTCAGCTCTCCTTATCGTCGACTGAGACTTCCAAAGGGATGTAAGTCGCATTCTGCTAATTGTAAATATCCACAATGCACAGCAAGATCACACGTTTGTAGTCCTAGTCTCCGTCTGTGAAGAAATGGCGATTAGAACCTTTATTTAACGCATGCACACATTCTACTAATGAAAGGCATGGCTTGCGACTGGTGCATGGATAGGTTCTGGTGACGTAGGACGGAAGATCAACATGTCCGCATGTGAGCATGCATGAAAAAAACGACCTGCCCTGGGAATACATTTCTCCACACTATCATACTGGAAAATTGAATCGCGAGATATCTAGACTAACATCGACAATCTCAAGCGTTACCAGAATGACGAAAAGCAAAACCACGCCAAGGAAGAATAGAATGACAAAACACATACGGTATTGTCTTCGAGGCAAGGAGCCTTGCACGGACATCCCAGGCTTGGAAGGAGAACGAGCTGGGGAATCGCTTTCTGAGCCACTAGATTCCGTCGCACTGTCCTCATCCGTGTGTCCCTTGTCGCCAACTACCAGCTCCCAAACCTTCAACACAGGACAGTTGAAATGGGGGTCCGACGATGCGCTTGCAACCAGGTGTCGACCATTCCGAGGAGAATGATACTGTAAATAGTTCACGAATTGACCAACCAGGTAATCAGAAGGGCTCACAACAACAGTTTGCACAAGATGCCCTTCTAAAGTTAGATCAGTCTACACGTAACATGTAAAGACGAATGAGTGTAGACCCACCAGGGCCATGCGGAATAACATGGGCAAGTTCTGTTTTACCTATATCCCAGAGGTGCAGTTCACCATTATCACTTCCGCTCAACACAAACTGATCGTCCAAGCCGAATGTCACTTGCTTGATGTTGTTTCGACGAATACGCGAGATCAGAGTTTTGATCCACACCGGGCGATCCCGAAGTTGATATACATCAATGCCTGTAGAGAGATTCCATATAATAATCTGGCTGGCAGCTGAAGACCACGCGGCAGCACCTCTGACGGCCTTCTGTGCAATCAGCCGTCGAAAAATGGGAACAGCGTACTCACATTCTAGTCCTCAAACGACAGCGCCAAAGTTGTTTCCAAGGTGAGATATTCCAAGCAATTCTGAGATGGTATGGTCATTAGATTTTGTAGCGACATTAAGGAGATTTATTGACAATTCCTTTGAGTCCAAAAATCCCGCTAAAATTGACATTCCGCCATTGAAGAAGTGAACGAAACGACACAAAGCCGGACGCGGTACGTCAGAAGCTGGCGGTTCCACGATTATCCGATGGAGGGGTGCTATCGGAGATATTATTTTAGACCGTATTAATATCGACTATGCTCACCGAGTTCTTTGACCTTGATTTCATAGATATATATCCTCCCCAAAGTTGCGACGGCAACCATACGTGCAGTGTCTTCAACAGAAATGTCCTCGATGGCATTGTCACAAACGGTCTCCATCGCAAAGAAATTGAAAGAATCCTATTGAAAATTGAGTACGTTAGTAGCATACAACATGTGCACTTCTTCTGACCTTCCTGTCAGCTTTCTTCCACAATTGCAGTGTTCCATCAGAACCACCCGATACAAGATACATCGCAGCGGATTCGTGCCTATCACAGAACCACCGCATTGCCGCAATTGGTCCCTGTTTAGGGCTAATACGCTGTGTTAGTTTTCCCGTCACGAGCGACCATATCATGATGTAGGTGTCATCGCCTGAAGAACGAGTCGATTTTTGTAAGTGAAATAATGTAAATAATCTTTACCTACCTGCGCTTGCTAAGTACGTTCCATCATCTGAAAAAGCGGCACTGTTAACGGGTCTTGAATGACCCTTGAGCCTCCATTTCAGTCTGTGTTTGACCTTGACCGGTGACATCGAGAGGGTAGGGCGAATAGCGGCAATTGCCGCGTGGTAGCCACGCTAACATGCAGCCGGGGACAAAGGAATCGAGCCTTCAGGAAGCTCGTCGTATGTACGCACAAGTTTACATTAGTACATCGGTACTCTCTGGCTGTGAAATGTGCCACACCCGAAGTTTCCCTCCTTTGGCTGTTCGTTGGTCATTTACGTCGGAGCGCACTCCTAGCCCTACCTTCGGACACGCTTCCCTTCGTACTACATATGATGCTGAACAAGTCACTACCGATTCCGGTCCAGACCGGATCGTATACAATGGGGCCATAACAACCAACTCACCAAGTACTGTCGCCGAAATAAACCAGTCTCCTGCCAATCGTAATGTCTCATGCAACGACTCTGGTATAGGGGTATCCCACCGTCAGTCCACATGCAACAGAGTCGATATGTCTCGTCTATCGCGTAGCAACGGAGCGTTACATACAATACCCGCAGAGCATCATGGTACGTCCATTAATAGATTTGTGTCGATCAAAGATGGTCACGACTCGTCACGTTTAGTACTTCTACCGATTCCCCGCCCAAAAGGTCCCTTGTCGAAGCCTGGTCAAGGGGGTTATCAGTTACGAGAGACGCTAGAGTGGGAATCAACAGTATACAAAAAAATGCAGGTATGTTGGCCGCCATCTGGCCGAACGATCAATGCTCACCCACCCATAGGATACAATACATGATATGTGTGAGGAATACTTCGACCTCAAACATGCATGGGGGGACCAAGAACCATCAGTTCACACTCAGTTTCTCCACGCGGTTGGTCCCAATTTCTGCAGGAAAAATAAGCTAAACACTGTAACTTTAGGCTCGGGACCGGTTCCCATTCCTGGAAAAATACAAATCCTTCTGGCCAGCCGAAGATTTCGCAAAGATGTATTTAAAAAATACATCTGCTAACTATAGGAAACTCAGCCGATCTTCACGAGGGAATTTAGATAGACCGCAATGATTACACGCAAAAATAGTCGCATTCTTGTTACGCTACCAATGCACCTTTTGCTACACAGCATATTCATAGTCAGCAGATATGGCTAACGGGGCCAGAGGGTGAGGCAGTGGAAGTGGCGGCTTCACGAAGTAGCACTGGCCACACTCCATGAAGTTTATTATTACAAACGTATTGAAGTCGAATGTACAGTATGGCTACGAAAGCGCTAGTTACTATAATATTCGCAATGTGATATAACGAGCGGGAGGAACGATATTAGAATCCCAGTCCATTGGGGTATTGACAGGGGATTATGAACGTAGCTAAGGCTTCGAGCAGGTTCTGCTCGGTGAGCTCAGGGCCCTTATGTAGTTGACCAGGCCCCCCGCCCGTGAGGAGAAGGACACGAAAGGCGAAGTAGGCGGTTGTGCTTGGAAAATTCAAGCGATGGGAGCGCGACTGATGATAAAACGTGATATACGGCGGCTGCTATGAAAGGGTGAGTGAAACACAATGAAAAAAACGGTGGCCACACTCACCAACGGAGCATCGAGCTCTGGCATCGTGTCTTGGCAAACGCGTACCACCGCGCGGTGGTTGGCCGAGCGAATCAGGAGCCATGCTATTGGGAATCAGCAATGAGGGGAAGGACAGCGTGGCCACTTACGATGGGCAGGGGTTTCAGAAGCGAGAAGTAAGATCTCTGCAGGATCTACTGCACCAAAAGTCGCGTCTGTTGTCCCCCAGCAGCGAGACACGGTAACGTTTGTAAGCGCGAATAGAGGATTGGCACTTTTGGTGGACGTCAGTAAGTAAGGAAAGCGAAAGAAGTCACTCACGTTTCAAGAATATTAATAGCAAGATAGTTAGCCGCTTCAATAGGTTGGACAAAATGAGCCATTTTTGCAGTGGTTGGGATGAGGATGTCGTGGGTCTGGTAAAAGAGAGAAATCCAATCAGCAAGCCTTTTATATGCAGAGGGTTGAAAGGGCCTTTGTTCGTTCGTTCGATCGAACGCCAGCTACCACGTGAACGGATGTCATCCAGCAACGTGGTCAGGGAGAAGGACATCGTCGCTGAGGGCCGCAGATCTTCAGTGCGCTTGATTCTGTGCAGCCCCTGGATTTTTAAT
>JBBPUG010000936.1:0-13731 GCA_038094535.1 Tubosaeta aff. alveolata | reverse complement strand
CTGTAACGGTGTACTGAGTCAGAGAGGAACTTTGCGATCAAACGGTGAAACAAGGCCCGGCGAAAGGAAACACGGAAATCAGCTATGCCCGTGTTTCTGGTCGTGTTTCCAGAAAACTGAAAACTTGAAAGTGTTTCATGGCCATGTCGCTACGTCATACGCCTGGCATTTCGTATGGTATAAAGCCCTGGCCTTTTCGTCTCATCCACAGGTACTGGCTAGTAAGTGTATCCACTTATTTCGTATCCACCACGTGTTCACTTTCGATGCTTTTTGTCAGCCCACTGTCTATTCTCCAACTTATCAGCCGTTGACGGCCGATTGTCCTCTTGTTCATTTTCCACTCTTTGCGATGTATTTCCGTTCCGTTTTCTTCGTATTTATAATCTCGACTGTTGTCTCCTTCGTCACCTCCGCACCCGCACCCGCCCGGATGGATATCTCTCAGGTTGTTTCTCCTCGCGCAGAGTATGTGTCAGATACTACTTTCTGATCATGAATGCTCATCCCACCCACCCACCAGGCAGCCAGGCACACCAGAGCTATTCCACGATGATGTCAAGGGCAGGTGATATCCATTTGACCAGTGGATACCTTGGATGGGACAGTTGATGATTACCTTGTGAATAGCCTAGCAGCCCATGAGAAGAGCATGAGACTCAGCAAACGGGGATGTTGCACCAAGTGAGGAGTATCTCATATCTATTTGGACAGCTGGTGATTACTTTGTGGATAGCCCAGCCCATGAGAAAAGCATGAGACACAGCAAACGGGGATGCTGTGTCAGGTGAGGGGTATCTTGACGCTAATTCTACACAATTATGATGTCTGCTTCAATGCTTCTTCCAGCACGCCTGCAACATACGAGGGTGGGGGACAGATCCATGGTGGTGGCGGCGAAGGCGGTGGCGGCGGTGAAGGCGGTGGCGGCGGTGAAGGCGATGGTAAGTGATAAGTTCTTGAACGAAAGTTTCTATGCAATTGACAATCATGTACAGTGAGTTTATCCAGGTGTTCACCGTGTTTCTCTGGTGACCCTGATTGATTTATCTTAGGAAGGACAAGTACATGGTGGTCAGTCCTTCGGACAGCGTTCATCATCCCAAGGCAGCCCAGTCCGTGACGACCTTCCCGGTGCGTATGAAAATTGATGTGGATACTATCTAAGCAATTGACGGTCATTGATAGTGAGTTCGGGGTTGTTTTGGTGACACGAATTTTTTACTGTTGAATGTCTTGCAGTACGTGCATTACGGAGAGGGTAGTGATGAGCGAGACGAATTTAGGAATGACCGAGATATTGATCGCGCTATCTGGCAGCTCCATGGTGATGATCCTCAGGGTAAGTGTCAAAATCATAGATCGTCAATGCAACTGACAATCGTCGACAGTGCGCTGGTCAAAATGTTGCTTCGATAATACTGAAAATTCTTGCCATTAACTTATAGCGGTCCTCGCTTGAAAATCCCTGGTATATGTTCGGCGACAATGGTCACAACAATGGTCACAACGGTGGTCATAATGGTCGCAGTGGTGGTATGTACATGACAATATGCGAATTGTGACGGCAAGGCTCAGTGCGCCAAGCTAGCACCCCAGGACGTTAACGCAGGAGTCCCGTGTGAAGATGCTATGTGCGCTTCCATGACGGTGGATGTTGTGCAAGGAGTCAACAGAATATCGGTAAGCCACGCTTGCGATAATCCATATTTCGATTGTACGCTCCTGGACAAATGGCACAAGTATACTCGCATGGATGCGATATCACCCTTGAGAGTAAATTTGCGGTGATAAGTCTCGAGCTTAATAAACAACTTTACAGGGATGGGCAGGAACAGGTCCATTATCTAGTGTTAGCGGGGCTACGGATGCACTTGGAACGCATTCTCTCGTTTTTAGCTTTTATTCGCTCATTGAATATCCTGGCAGCCTAAATTCATCCTAAGCCATCTCCTCAAACAAGCCTAGAACTTTGGGTCAAATGTCGATATGAATATGAGATGGTGTTCGACTAAGTGCCGTTTACCACGCCTGGAGTCCTGCGTACGCACTGGTCCTACCCTAGCCAATCTCACTCCGAATACAGAAAATCGTTACTAATATAAAGCATTTCTCGCATTCAACATGTCCCTAGCTGGTGGTCTCAAGGACACGAGCACTGGTGACACTGAAGTTGCCCTTTTCGGTTCTCATACACTAGGACCTTCGAGTGCGCCTTCGTTCCCACTGGCTCGGCACAATACGGGAGGGGGTGCGCCTGCTCAGCCGCATCCGCTTCGTCATGTTTTTTTGAGCTGTTCCCGGCCCGAGACAAGTGGGGATGGCACTGGAAACGCGTCGAATGAGTGCATCACTTTTCCATCGATAAGATTCTGGGTTTGACAGGGCTCGAGGACGCCAGGGAGCACATACTACGGATCGAGGCCGAGACCGATACCATGAACGTCAAGTGGGAAAGGAGCGCCTTAACCTTATTTTACTTGGTGGTCCGGGAACAGGCAAGCGTGTTTGTGACCGTACCTATTCGTTGTTAATGCTTCTGAACCAGGTGAAATGACGGTCGCAAAACTATATGCGGAATGTCTGAAATCTATTCAAGTCTTGCTTGGCAACGCGTTTCTAGAATGACCTGACCATGTCAAAATAACGATGCGGCTCCATGATCCCGAAGAGACCAGCAGGCGATCGAAGTAGCGGCTGCAAGAAACGGCCCGGATCTGAACGAGCGTTCAGCGAGGTAGAAACGAAGCGGATGAATGTGACCACAAACGAGGAGCGCATGTGAAGACAGGTGAGCCGGAGAGCCCTCAACGCATGTGCAGATGGACAGATGCCGGTAGACGGGCCACGAATGCGTGCAAAAGGCGTCGTGTGGTGGAGGCGAGAGACATGGATGGGGTGCGCAAACCGTCACGTGCATGAGCAGATGGTTCTGAAACGATGGTGAACAAACTGACAGTGTCGACCTTGCCTCAGTGCCATGGCGTCATGAGCGTACTGTCGCATGGACTTGTCGTGATCTTGGTGGAGATGGTTTCATCGCCAACATCTCAAGCGGGATGTAGATGGTGCACCAGAGAACTAGGAGTCACCATCACTGCCCCCTTCGCTAGGCAGTAGGTAGGCTTGGCTTGGCTAGTTGCACACCCCTCCTGCAGTTCCTCGATTTCCTCATCGGAACACGTTGTTTCGTGCGATATCGCGCGCCCTATAGCCCACTGGTTGTGTCACATGCCATCTTGCATGCCTCTGTGGCACCATAAGGGGTTGCAATGTTCTTTGCTACTACCGCCCGTCAAATGTTCCTAGAGTACCGTTCCGTTTGAAAAGGTCTAGGAGCATCGCAACACACCCGATCTAGCTTCAAACTAGTATCAAGCAGCGTCACTTCGCATAAGTAGTACCTCAGACGTAGTGTCGGGTTTGCCTGGTAGTGCGAACTGTAGCGGTGGACTGAGTCAGAGAAGAACTTTCCAGTCAAAAGGCGAAACAAGGTCCAGCTAAACGAAACACGGAAATCAGCTATGTCAATGTTTCCGGCCATGTTTCCATTGAAGGAACTGAAGATTTGAAAGTGTTTCATGGCCTTAGCGCCACGTCGTAGCCTTACCTAGTGTTTCGTACGGAATAAACCCCTGGCCTTTTCGTCGCTCTCACACACTGGCTAGTAAGTGTATCCACTTATTTCGTATCCACCGCCGTGCTCACTTTCAATTTATCCGTCCTGAACCATATCCCCTCAGACAAGAATCCATTTTGGGAAATTATCGCAAGTGATATGAGTGGTGCTCGAGTGACTGTCCCATGAATTAGCAAGGGGTATCACGATGTGGATTATCATTCGACCGACTCAGTGCCAGGGTCGAGGGCAGAGTTTGGGGCTGAAGAGCCCGAGAAAAAGTACAAGAGGTTTCTCGCAACATCCAATTTGTCCCCGGATGACATGCTCACCTACATCGAGTTCGAGGGCCCAGATCACTACTTTGATGTCGTCCAGGTTCTGGAGTCCGCCGGAGGACACCTCCGGCGCATTCAAGGGAGAAACTCATGTCTTGGGAGCCGCAGGAATTTAGTCCATGCCCGGGGGACAGCTCCAGCAGGGGTGGGCACATTTTCGGGAGTTGGCGATCCACCAGAGAGTCTCAGGTCCTTTTACTACTCTGACACACGTGACACCATCAAGGGTGTCGCCTCACTCAAGCGGCCCGGACATGGTACGTATCAGGTTTGTCAGTGCGAACTTTAGCGGCGGACTGTCAGAAAGGAACTTCAATAATTGCGATCAAACGGCGAAACAAGGTCAGGCGAAAGAAACACATAATTCAGCTATGGCCGATCATGTTTCCAGAACACTGAATATTTGAAAGTGTTTCATGGCCATACCGCCACGTCGTACACCTGGCGTTTCGTATGGTATAAAGCCCTAGCCTTTTTGTCTCTCACCCACAGGTACTGGCTAGTAAGTGTATCCACTTATTTCGTATCCACCACCGTGCTCACTTTCAATGCTTTTTGTCAGCCTATTTTCTACTCTCCAACTCATCAGCCGTTGACGGCAGATTGTCCTCTTGTTCATTCACCACTCTTTGCGATGTATTTCCGTTCTGTTTTCTTCGTACTCACAGCCTCGAGTGTTGTCTCCCTCGTCACCTCCGCACCCGCACCCACTCGGATGGATATCCCCCAGGCTGTTTCTCCTCGCGCAGAGTATGTGTCAGATACTACATTCTGATCATGATGCACGAATGTTCATCCCACCTATTAGGCCATGGGGCACACCAGAGCAACTCCAGAATGAGATCAAAAATAAGTGAGATCCATTTGACGAGTGAATACTTTGGATGGGACAGTTGATGGTTACCTTGTGGGTAGCCCAGTGGCCCATGGGAAGAGGATGAGACTCAGCGAACGGGGATGTTGCCCCAGGTGAGGGGTATTTCGTATCTAACTCTACTCACTTCTGATGTCTGCTTCACTGCTTCTTCCAGCATGCCTGCAACATATGAGGGTGGCGGAGAGATTCACAGAGGTGGTGCTGGTGCTGGCAGTGCTGGTGCCGGTGGTGCTGGTGGTGTTGGTACTGGCGGTGCTGGTGGTGCTGGTGGTGCCAGTGGTGCTGGTGGTGGTGCTGATGGTGCTGGTGGTGCTGGTGCTGGTGCTGGTGGTGCTGGTGGTGCTGGTGTTACTGATGATGCTGGTGTCAATGATGCTGGTGCTGGTGCTGGGGGTGCTGAGCCTGGGGGTGCTGGTCGTGGTCGTGGTGGTTATGGTCGTGGTGGCGGTCGTGGTGGCGTTCGTCGTCGTGGCAGTCGTCGTGGCGGTAACGTTGGCAGTAAGTGATAAGCTCACGAATGAATACTTCTATGCAATTGACAATCATGTAACAAGGTGCCTCCCGTTCAACCCAACGCAACCTTAATGGTGCGTATATAAATCATTGTGATACTGTCTAAGAAACTGACGATCATTGATAGTGAGTTCGGGGTTGTTTTGGTGTCACTGACTTTTTACTGTTGAATGCAGACCATGCCGTACCTGCGCTATGGAACGGGTCGCAATGAGAAACCATTTAGGCGCGACCGTGATATTGATCGCGCTATCGCACAGATGCAAGATTCTGAGCCTCCGAGTCAGGGTAAGTGTCAAAATCATAGATCGCCAATGCAACTGACAATCGTCGACAGTGCGCTGATCAAAATATTGTTTTGATAATGCTGGATATTCTTTTCATTAACTTATAGCGGTCCTCGTTCGAAGCGCCCTGGAAAATGTTCGACAACGCCGATGATCACAACGGTGGTATGTACATGACAATATGCGAATTGTGACGGCAAGGCTCAGTGTGCCAAGGTAGCAGCTCAAAACAATAACGCAGGAGTCCCGTGAGAAGATGCTATGTAAGCTTCCATGACGGTGGATGTTGTGCAGGGAGCAAACAGAGTATCAGTGAGCAATGCTTGCGATAATCCGTATTTCAATTGTACGTTCCTGCAACTTCCTGGACAAATGGGACAACTGTGCTCGCACGGATGTGATATCACACTTGAGAGTAAATTGGCTGGTGGAGTAGGGGAGACTGGGACAGGCCCTGGGAGGCTAGCAGGGGAAACCCGGAAGGCGTGCGGGTGGAAGGACACTGACTACCTACGACAACCGACGCTACGACCTACTACGCACGGACTCCCGACACCGCCCACGCTCTCCGCCTGGCCCGGTCCCACTGCCACACCGGGAACGGAGGTGAGTCTCGGAGGCGAGGGGGCCTGAAACTAACTGTTGACGGCCCTGCCAGTGAGGAGTGGCAGGCCAAAGTTGCTGGCACTGGCAGGCGCAAGTTCACACGGTGAACCACACTTGCCGACTCTCACGACCATTCTTTCCTTGCAGCGTTCATGCTGATTATGCTCCACCGTCACAAAGCATGAAGTTTTACAGTATTAGGTGTGATGCAGTGTCCATTCATGCATATGAAGGGGACTTTTTGACAGGAACCGGTATGAAGACAAATGGATTCCAGGTGCGTTACGGTACCGACGGGCAGTTTGAACACAAGCACAGTCCACCAAAACGTACAACGTGGCTGCCTATATCTACTTCAGACCCCTCATCTGATCTTTGAAACCCCAAAGGACTGTCTATTATGAAATTCGTTACGACAGAAGATAAGCTGGACGAAAAAGGTTCGTCGCGTGATTGCGCCGGACCAGTGGAGAAGAGGTAAGAACCAGATAGCCAACTTACGGATCTTGCAATGCACGCCAGTTCTGAAACATGGACTAGTCCTCATCAAGTCACACCCTCATGTTGCTCACTATGTGTGTGCATTGCGTTTTTGCAATTGTGTTTCTCCCCTTCGTGAAATAGACCGTTCCGCAGCGCTTGATGGCGCACAAAGTATTGGGGAACCATTGGGTTTGAACGCACCAATAGAGCAAAGAAGTTGATCAGACAAACTATACGTGAATACATTGATACGACGGGGCACTTGTGATAACCACAGACAGTAGAAACCAGAAGTATGACGAGCGCAAGAGAACATGAAAGTTGAACCCAACGTATATGTAGAGTCATAAAGAGACCCACGTCAACGGATTCCAAAGAAACACGGATCAGCAGTCTTCTTCACGGGGACAGGTGAGGCTTTCTGCGAGCCGCTGTGCATCAGCACTATCCATCATACAGCGATCGTACAGCAATTGTTCCAGTTCTTTCTGCTTGCTCTTCAAATCTCTAGATCGAGGGATGACGGGAAGTCGTTTCAAGAAACCGGAGAACCACTCGGAGGCAGGTGGCATGGCATAGCGCCCTCTGTGGTCGTAACTCAGCAGAAGCAGCTCCAAGGCCGCTCGGCCCTCAGCCACCTTTGGGTGCTCCCGTCGTCCGGTGATACACGCGTGTCCGCCAAATTTGAGACCGCTCCGGCTGATATACTCCTCGTTCCGAACCCACCACTCCTCCATTCTGGGTTCATCCTCCAGGCGCGTGACGACGGCCGAAATCGGAGTTCGTGTTTCGCACAACACCTCGAAGAACAACCTGTAATTGCACAGCATAGTCTTGGTGATCCGCGAGCCGCTCCCGGGTATGCAAAATAAGAGGAGATCAAGTCCGCCTTTGGCCTCAATCTGCCGGATGAGTGCATACGTCTTCTCGATGGCGCTGAGGTAGTTTGCGACGCAGAACATGGGTTCTCCCAAGCCAATGGTGTCCCAAATGTTGAAGGTCCTTTTCGCTACAGGGAACGTGTACTGTTGTGATTCCAAGGTACATCCCCAGGCGTCACGGGATGTCTTGGCGACTTCGTCATCCGCAATCAAGTTGACGACCGAGCTTTTGCCGACACCTGCCTCCCCAAAGATGACAATGTTGAAAGAGGAAGGGGCTCTATGACCGACATTGTTGACGTTCGGAGGCTCTGAGACGTGAGCGCGAGTGTAATATCGCTGCGGCTCCTCTTGCGAAAGTGAAGGGCGCCCTGGTCTCGTTTCGTGTGCCGATATCTCGTTACGGGTAATGTCGGTTTTCGACGGCTTCTCTTGCGCATATAAGGATGGTACTTGGCTCGAGGAGAAGGAACGCATCGCCCGTGGCAACCCAAGTTGGTGCATCTGACGTAACTTGTCGTCTATCTGCACCCGCAGACCATCGTATTCCGTTTGGCGTCCCTTCAATACGTCGGGGCCCATGATTGCCCTCTCTTTCTCAATCTTGCGCAGAAGTTCCAATTGCCTCTCAACCAGTGCTTCCAGCTGAGAATACAGTTGTTGCCCAGTTGTTATCCCCTGTAACTCCTTTTTCAGGTCAGCCATTTCTCGTTGGATCAGCGACCCCGATTGACGAGTCTCCTGAGAAATATTTTGTCAAATAAATTGAATGACTGTTGCCCTGGACGTTTGACTCACCCCCAGACCCATGGGACTTTGAAGGCATGAGGTCAGACACTTCAATAAACGAGACTTTATGACGTACGACGCCAGGCTATTGTCCACTTCCTGGTCCTTCATATTCTTCATCCTTCGTTCTTCTGCAGCCTGAGCGGACCCTCGTGTAGCTGCCTCACCGGGCTCTCGACCTAAAAGAGTTTGCTTCCGATTCGCATCTTGAGATCGCGAAGTTGCCCGTTGTTGACTATCGTTGTGGCGCTGAGGCGGCAGTATCCCCTCGTGGTTGGCGATGTTTTTCAGTGGCTCCTCTTGCACATTGGACGATGGCCCCTGTTCTCCAACGACGGGTAGATAGGGAACGGTTGGCTTTGCTACACGGATGTCGGCGTATTTTGGTGGCTTCTCTTGCACAAATGAGGATGGTCCTTGTCTGGTTTCGACTCTAGAATCAACGTCGTGTCTCTGGGGCTTCTCTTGGATGTGTGAGAATGATCCTTCGTAGGGGACGTCGGTTTTGTTCGAGGTCTCAGAGCGAATCTGTTGGGAAACGGTCAATGGCCGACGAGAGGTGAGGGATGAAAACGTTACTATTTTCCGAAGAAGTTTCTTTGGAGAGTCGTCATTGCTCCTGCAGCGAGCGACTCGTGCTCCCTGGGCAATCATCGTTTTCCAATGTTCCGTCCTGAGCCTTTCCAACCTCCTCTCACCAACGCTCGATTCAACTTCATCCCACATCGTCACAGTTAGGTGCACCTTATCCAGTGCATCCCTCCCACACAGCTTTCGGAATATCTCGAGATTCTTAAGCGACGCGCCTGCCACATCGCTGTCCGTTATCCGATGGAGATACAGAATTCCGGACAGCAACTTTCCACTGTGGTAACTACGACGATGAGAAAAGTTGGAGGTGAGAAACAAGGCAAGCCAGTAAACAACGCGCGTTACCTTGAGGCGAGCCAGTCAGAGATCATGCGTAAGATATCATGTTCGGACCTGTACGTATCGTCGAACCCCGGGGTATCTAGCAGCACTATGTTTCGCCTGCTCTCCTGATCCCAGAATTTCACCCCAATAACTTGATCGGTAAACGATTTCAACTTATGTATATTCTTAGTGTCGTATCCACTCGCAGCGCGCACGAACTAGAGTGGGTATGAGTTAACCAACGACAACGCTAGTTATTTGCCTCACCGTACCCTTTCCCGAGGATGTTGGGCCCATGACACTTGGAAGTAATGAGTCTGGCATCTTTCAGGAAAGCCCTTGATCACATACGCAATCACAATGTCATCGGCTTCTGGGTCTATCGTATTTACTGCTTCAGGTGCATCAACACCCCGAACAGATATTTGCCTAACCATCTGAGGGTGCTGATTACTCATGTATGATTGCTTCGACGCATCCGACAATTGCACAGGGGTTACGGGGGTTACGGGGGACGGTTGAGCCAACGCCTCTTCTCTTTCACCACGCTTCAGTATCCCGAATAGATTCTGTTGGGGCATAAACTTGTATCCGCAAACGGACTGACGATATGAAACGCTACCGACTTTCAGCATCGTGGTCCTTCCAGCCTCTCTTCAATGATAACCCAACTGCGAACCAGGAGACGAAAAGTGAAGTCTGCAGGTGCCAGCTAAGTAAGGAGACAGTTTAATGGCTAAGATACAGACAGGCAGGCAGCCTGCATACCTTTGGGCGTTGGCGTGTCGGTCGGAGGTTGGAGCGGATAGGGTGAAAGTAATACGCCCAAGATGGCAAGTGACATGGGTAAAGGGCTCTAGGGTCCAGACTGCTGCAAAAGTTAACCGAAAGTCCTGATGAACCGGGTAGCCGGGCACACACTAAATGCGGTCCAGAAATGCGTGCTTTAGAAGGAAGGGTTGGCTTCCTTCATTGATTGGTGCCGGCATCACGATAAGAAATGACGCTCTTTGAGCGCACCTCAATGTCTAGCATTACAAGCGTACTAGTGCTCGCTGGGTAGCACTGGGATGTGCACTGAGTCGTCGTCTGGCATCACGGTTGAGTAAGGTAGTCATTATTGTTGTCGCAGGTGTAACATGGTGGGGGGGAGAAAGTGTGGGCAAGGAGGTCGGCGAGGGCGTGGGGTGGGGTCGTGTGGACAGCTGGTCACGACAGGTTAGTACTGGTGAGGAGTCGGGACTTCAATAATGCGCGTTTTCAGGGAACAGCCTACATCAGCAAATCGTCCCGTACCTAGCTAGACCTAGCTAGGCATACTAGACGTAGCAAGCACTGATAGAGCGATTGTTTATATCAAGGAATTAGATTTTCTTGCAATCGACTACAATTTCTAACAACATATGCAATCTCTGTGCTAGAATTGATCGAGTACATTGTACTAGCTACGTCTAGCAACGTCAACAAGATCTTGTGGAAACCACTCCAGACTGGCATGCATCTCGCGTCATCCTTGCTTGGCCTAGCTAGGCCTATCAAGTCGAACTGTACCAGGCTTGCTATAGTCACTAGATTCTCGTGGCAATCATGCCTTGTCGGGGGTGATGATAGTGGGTGGTGGGTGTGCTGTTGCTCCCCACGCCTCCTCGCAGTCGTATTGGTAGATGCACTGTTTGGCCTCCTCATGGTGGGTCATGATATTGTTGGCATTGTAGTAATGGGCGCACCGTTTGTACCGCCTCGCTCTCGTTATTCATCGTGATAGTGGGTGCACAGTTGTGCCCCCACTCATCATGTGTCGTGGTTGGTAGATATGCCATCAAACCTCCCTGTGATGGTTATCGTCGTACTCCAGTGTGTAGGGCCGTTGCGTTGTCACCTTGGCCCACGCATCGTATTCGCTGGATTCTCTTCCATCCTTGGGCTCGGATTGATGCTCCGCTCATGGGAGGACGATGACTTTCACTTGGTGGGCCTGTAGGCGAGTGTAAGAATGGAAGGTCATCCTTGTCGTGGGCAGCATCTCCATTACTCTCCTTGTCGCGGTGGGCACACTGTTGTGCTGCCTGCATGGCGCTAGCAGCGCTCTCGCCATTCTTGTCGTAGTCTGTCATGTGGTGGTGGTAATGTGGCTTGAGAGCTGGGCTTGAAGGCGAGTCGGGCGAGAGCAGTTTGCCATCATCAATCCATGGTTAGAAAACAAAAGCCCTGATGTGCGAGTCAGGTACATGATCCGCAAAGGACAACACCCACTGTCAGAGGTCGAATAGTGTTGTTGATAGTGCAAACTGAGGGTATTCGGCGATCGCCTGCAGTGTGCCAGAGATGGCGGATGACAGAAGTGATGAAAACGGGGCAAGGATGAATTGAATCGGAGTTTAAAAGACTTTGAGAAAAACTTTGAAGCCATTGCCCGTGCTGATACAAGTTAATGTTGTAATTATATAGGTGCTAGCTAGACATAGTACAGATGTGACACGTTGCTTCTAGTCCCTGCAAGATCTAACACAAAAGAACAGATCATACAAGGACTAGCAATGAAGTCCTAGTTCTAGTACTGTGAGATGAAAATTTCGACTGGCGCTGCGAGGTTGTGCTAGACTCTGCGAGGTCTAAGAGGGCTTACGAGATGACACTAGATTTGGGACGGTTTGCTGATGTAGAACAAGTGAGCATCGCGGCAGTGCCAGTCACTTAACCGTCCCGCCAAAAGGACATGGTATCCCAGACGGTACCGGGATCAGGCAGGCCAGCCAGCACAGAACGCTTGCATCTAACAACGGCCATTCTTCGTTACTCTCTGCACGCCGACCATAGATATTAGAAGTACCACCCCATCGGTATAGCAGGATAAAATTCTATAAAGAGCTGAGTCTTCATGATGATATGAACCCAGTGCAAATATAATTACAGGACTGGGACACAGAAGTACATGAACATAAGTGGAGAGAGAGCAGAAATTGGAAATGTGAAATGGTGTGCGTGCGACAAGACGATCTGGCTTGGAGTGACTCGTGAAATAATTCCCGCTACTTAAGTAAGCGGGTTTTTAGTCGGGCCATCCCTTAAATCTCGTTTGGCGCCAGGCTCCTTCACGCTGTCAGCTTCGAGTGTGAGGCTTCATCCTAGGGGTAATGGGAATTTCCAAGTGGCTGTACCGTAATTCAAAGACAGCCAACTTTAATCCACCTCAAACTCTCAGTGACGGCTGCAAGAAAACATTGGTAAACAACGTCAGCCACAGCGTCTGAGTCCTACAGAGAGTGAAAAAAACACACAACGAATTTAGGGTTACACTTATTTCTCAGGGGCTATGATATATACAGTCATTTTCGTCACACCAGCGACACACTACCACATGGAGCAGCCTCATGGCACTCATAAGAAGTGTCCCACCGCTGCATCAGCTGTGCTCCTGACACCTGCCGAAATCCGAGATCGAACACTTGAAGCTTTTGGTATCCGGCCATGTCTATGGCAAATCAAGGTCGCAGCAGCGATTTTACAGGGCGACAAGGATGTTATCTGCATGGCGGGTACAGGAATGGGGAAAACGCTGACCTTCTGGATGCCTCTGTTGTTTCGACCCAGTGGTGTTCAAATTGTTGTTACTCCACTGAACCTGCTTGGCCAGCAGAACGCTGCATCTCTTGCAAAAGCAGGTATCCGGGCCATTCCTGTCAACGCAGAGACAGCCACCAGAATGAATTTCCAGGTAAGTAACCTACCATCTCTACAAGTCATTTGCCCATACCTTTCGCCGAACAAACAAAGGCCATCCGAGCACTCAAATACAGGGCGATCATTGTCAGCCCTGAACAAATGATGAAACCAAATGGACAGTTTGAGAAGCTGTTGAAGGATCGACTGTTTATATCGCGCATCATCAGCATTATCATCGACGAAGCGCACTGTCTCACTGAGTGGGGGAGCTTCAGGCCAGAATATTGGGAACTTGGACGACTGCGTTATATACTCCCAACAAGTATACTGCTGCACGTAACATCAGCAACTCTCACCAAGAGTATCCTCACTGACATAACGAGGTTGTTGCACATCCATAGCAACCACGGATTTGTTGTCCAGTGTTCCAGCGATCGACCTAATATCAAGATTGGGATCAAAAAGATAAAGTATGCATTGAGCAGCTTCCACTTTAGTCACCCCTCAAAAGGGTACCTCTTAGGTGTATAAAATATGGGTCAACTATTAACCTAAGTGGTCTCTTTTCCATGGGTTTATTCATCAGGCTCTGGGATATCCCATCACCCCTCAAGTTATTATGGGTTATCCCACCTGCACCATTCTGGGCTAAAATATTTGACCCATGGGATAAAAAATTCTCAATATTATCCCATCATATATTAGGGTGTCAGGGGTCCTTTATATGTGTAGCACTTATATATAATTTGCTATAATTGTA
>JBBPUG010000935.1:0-13734 GCA_038094535.1 Tubosaeta aff. alveolata | reverse complement strand
GTCACAGACTCTGTCGCGGACATGATATTCGTTGGGTAAGCCAATCCACTGAATCTACCGGATTCTCTAATATTGTGTCAACATAACGACGATTCCTAACGTGACTAACAGTCTAGACTCGAATAGAATGCCATTGGGATATTTTTATGAACAATTTGGAATCCTTGAGGGCCACGAATTTTTCTTGTCCACTGGTAGGCTCATGCTTCCTATTATTTCGTGCTGACAACCGTCTGCTACTAGGGGTAAAGTAAACGAAGAAGGGTCCGACACCCCACAGTTGCAATGACCAGCGGTTTACCAACATACTAGCGACCTCCATATTTGCAATGTTTGCTGACGATGAGATATCTCCATTATGCCCATTCTCTGATCAATGCTGTCACTCGAGCTGTGGGGTATGTGAATGTCGACTAGTGGATTTCAAAGGCGTTAGGGCACGATAGTATTGATCAACTGGGTGTGGGATTACGGCTGTTGGGAGCAAGCTGATTAGGGCTAATCAGGATTCTGTGGTGGTCGTGCAGGATGGCAATATCTCTCGCAAATGTCGAACACAGTTATTATGAATAATTCAGGATTGTCTGACACTGTACACAATCTTATATTTTTCCAGTCTCATTGGTGCATCAGTTTCGTCCTACCGAATCCCTTTCACCAAAACTCGAGCTTCGGTGCACGTTTTGCCCTCAATGCATGCACCCACTCCCCTGAGCTGTCTGATAGGTGGCCCTCGTCCTCTGCCTCACCCCCACTGTCCGAGTCCGACGAATGCCCATTTCCGTGGACTTGGCCGCCGTGGTGATTCTCGACGTCCGAATGGTCTTCTTCTGAGTTATGGCCATCCCCATGAACTTGGCCATGGTCATTCTCGAGGTCTGAGTGATCGCTATCGGATTCATGTCCATTTGGGTGGACTTGGCCATGATTATTCTCGAGGTCCGAGTGGTCGCTATCGGATTCATGTCCATTTGGGTGGACTTGGCCATGGTCATTCTCGAGGTCCGAGTGATCGCTATCAGACCCATGCCCATCCTGGTGGACTTGGCCGTGCCCATGCTCCGCACCTGGACCATTGTCGACCTCTGAGCCACCGTCATCTGATTCATGTCCGTGCCCGTGGCTATTTGAAGTAGTTTCGTCAGATATATGCATCGACCAAGGGCGGATATATGTGCCTTACTGTGGGTCCATCCGTTTAAAGGGGCTAACCTTTTTTGTTTCCGGTAGGGATGACTGCGGGGGGTCTGATGCGTCGACCTCTCGTCGGAATCCGAATCTAGCCGAGAAACAGTGTCAGTTGTCACTTCCTGAAGTGTCCATTCGTCAAGCGGGTCTTACTGATCGAGTCCCCGTTTCATCACACTTGGCCTCCTGAACTCAATTGGCATTTATTAACGACGACACATCAGTACTTAGTACTTACTGAGAATCCAGGTCATGAACGAAAGCATTGTCTGGGTCATCTTGAAGGGGACTATTTTGGACCTCCCTTTTCATTTGAGCCGGCATGGGAATGGACATGACGGGAACAACAACGCCTATTATTGCTAAGATAAGTGCAGAGCGCCAGCGCATCGTTATGATGGTAAAAATAAGAGGCCGTCAATGGCAACCTGATGCAGCTGAAGAATAGATAGAAGGCTGAAGAAGACGGTAGGAAGTGAGCAGCCGGACATGCAACAAATGCATAACCTCACCAGCCAGTGCCTGTGAGCCAAACGAAGTAAAAGGAGGCCGGAAGAAAGTGGGGAAACGGGTCGGTATTTAACATGTTCCACGAATTTATGTTATATTACCAAGAGAGCCTGAGGGGGCAAGTCATTATACTGAGGCTCTATCTCAGTTGCGATCCATAGTGATATCATTCGCACTGCTGTCTGTCATACGGTGAATCGTAGTACGACCGCCGTTCGACTCCGGACTGCTGCACCATTCAAGCTTGTGAACTGCCGGGTCTACTACACCGAAATCCTCTGCTTAACGGATAAATGCGGTTCAAGTGAGAATCATTGTACTTAAAGGAAGTCTCCAGGGAGTCACTCACTGGTCAGTGGTTACCGCTTGGGAAGACACTTTAGTATGCTGTGTATGGTGCCTGGATTCATTAAAGTAACAGTTCGAACTTAGTTCGGCATGGCGACAGTCGTCTGACAAGACCACCCTCAAGATCAGAAAGACTTAAACTACTGAATCCACTCCCCTTTGACTCTTGGGCGAATTGTAGAGAAGGGAACCGGCAGACGTGGAGACAGACCCGTAACGAAAATATTAGGCCCTGGTTTTGAAGATGTCACCATATGCCTGCCATTACCAGCGACGCGATGCGCTAGGTGGAGGCCGAACACAACCGAATCGGGCCGTTCCCGGTATCCTGAGCAGACGGGGGCAAGTCTCCATTTCCCGGGGACTCAGTGTGAGAATGACTGAGAGCCCAGGCATGGACTCGAAGCTCAGCGCTCTAGCTTGATCGTTGCAAGTGGGCGGGATAATATTTCACGGTAGAGCCGAGGTGCTACTGGACCATTCATCTAGGTTATGCTTGAAGCTTGACTACTTGACGGATTACTCATGTTGCTGCATATATGTTATTTTGGTGTCGGGAAGCGTGACCGGGATAGACATTCGGATTTCGTTCCCTGCTTTGGAGTTATGTTATGCCACTTTATCTATATTGCACTTGTCACAATTATAGCGGACGCTCACCCGCTATAGAGTGTTGTCCGAGATGGCCTCGTGCTTCGTCTCCTGCGCGCCGTGGTTCTCTTAATTTTTGCAGCAGGCCTGAAGGCCTTGCTACTGATATAGCCCCTAGCGTTGATGGCTCCGCAGCCCTTGTCGATGTTTTTGATACAGATTTTTCGGCTGCGTTGTGTGGTGTTGGTCATCCTAGTAATAGCTGGGCAGATTGTTCGTAACCTCTAAGCCTGCTCGTGACGGCAGTCACCTTGTCATCGGGTCCTCGACCGCCCACGGTATACAACTGAAGAGCAGAGTCAATGAAAATGAAAATGACCTCAAAAGAGACATTCAATGAAACTGAATCCAGGCTCATGCACGCGACACGAATTTACCTCGTGCGAGTGCGATTGCCACTTGAAGGATCGGCGTCGGTGTCCGTTCCGTTGTCGTTCCGTTGTCAGAGTCACGTGCAGCGGCGCTTGCCGAGGAACGCATTTGGCGTGTTAAAGTGATCAGGCTTGACTGCTGTTTGAGAACGCCCTTGTCCTTGCACGTCCACCCATCGCACTCATCCCTGATAATCGCACACCTCGACTTTAAAGATCGCATCTTTATCCTTTCTTACACCACTTATCTCCAGGCTTTATCGTCCTCCCGCTCCTGTTCCCTCTCTTTGGGTTGCTTGTGTGTCCTGAACCTCGACGTCAGTGGTTGTCAATCTATCACGGAATCGCATAGAATGGCTGCAGGAAAGCCTCAGAAGACCAAACAGACCCCAGTTATTCCTTCCTCCACCCCAGCCGCACACTCGCCAGCGCCTGCTGTTCCAGCCCAGACAGCACCTGGAGCGAACGGGAAGAAGCACAAAAAGAAGAAGGGAAAAGGCAAGGAACCCCAAAACCCAGCAACCCAGAATCGTGACGTTTACGATGATGTGCCGAGCCTCGAGGATTCCACCATGCCACTACCGCCAAGAAGTGGTTTATCTCCTCAGCTCGAGTCCGTACGTATAACAACTACTGGATACGTCACGACGTCCGCCACCACGCACGCTCGCTACGGTGCTGCGGCGACCACCCAGTTGCATGGAGAATTTCTGGCTTCCCCAGGAGACTTGCATTGGCGCAATATCGAAGTTCAGTCAAATGGCCGGACTGGGACGAAAGGATCCCAACCGGGCGCCCACCCTCCTTTTCCCAAATCAAACGGAACAAATGGCACAACGTTGCCGGATGATGAATACTGGTCATCCTTTCCACCACATATCAAGAATTTTGTGAGTAACACCGGTTTCGTTGCAGACCGTTTCCTGACGGGACTGTTCAAGGCACAAACTATGTACAATATTGCACAGCAGATGGTACAGTCGGACACGTACCTCAAAAACGGTACTGCGACTGCAACAGCAACTATGGCCACTAAGGGCATATCCGGATATCCCCCTGGCGCATATCCATCGTTGCCTTTCGACCCATCTATATTTTCTGATCCAGCTTTTACACTCTCCGTGGAGCAAGCAGCAGCGGCAGCATTGTGTGCAGTGCCTCCCGCACCTGGTCAGCCTCCCCGTGGTCCATTACCGCAGACGAACGTCGTGCTTCTTAACGAATTTGAAGGCAGGGAGCACGAGTTTCCGGAGGAAGACTACTACAGCGAAGATGATGCAGACGGCAATTTTGAGGACGAAGACTTGGAAGACTCGATTGACGTGCAGGCTCATCAAGCACGCCCGACTACTGGTCCTCGTCCCCCGAATTCGGATGCTGTCGCACACGTGGTTCTGAGTTACGGGGAGACACCTGCTCGGTCTGCGACAGGCGCGGCGGCGGCGTTGAAGAAGGCGACTGAAGTTAGCACTAAGACTAGCACTACTACGCGTCCGCCTGAGCCAGTTGAGCCAAAGAAGGAGAAAAAGAGGAAAGAGGATGCTAAGAAGCCGGCCGAAGCTCCGGTGGCTCCTGCCGTGCCGAACGCGGCATCTGTGCCGGAGGTGCGATCGGCAAGGCCGGCACCGGAGTCGGCGCCGGAAAAGGGTAGTGGACATCCCACGACCGCGGTGGATTTGACAAAGCGTCCTCCTCTCACCGCCAACGCCATGCCAGCAGCTCGTCCGGCGACAAAAGAAAACATTTCTGCAAACCCTCCCCCAAGTTCAAGGGCACAGGGAAAATTACCAATGTCGTACGCGCCAACCGCAGCTGGAACAACTACCACGTCTACCAATACCGCCACTACCCCGAGCAACGGACAGCAGCCTGCGAGGACGGCGAGAGCTGCATCGAAGGCTCCGATAACCGCAAATCCATATTCACACAATCATACACACCATCACCCGTCGCCCCCATCTTCGAATGCATCTGCCCCTCACAAACCTCGTCCTCCGGCGGGCTCGGCTTCGACAAAGGTCTCTCAAAATAATAGCAAGATCTGGAGTACGAGCACGACGGAAGAGCGCGAGCGGATCAAAGAGTTCTGGCTCGGTCTGGGAGAGGACGAACGTCGCAATTTGGTCAAGATCGAAAAGGACACTGTGTTAAGGAAGATGAAGGAACAACAGAAGCATAGCTGTAGTTGTGCTGTCTGTGGGCGGAAGCGGTCGGTACCCTTTTCATCTCCTGATACCTGCAAAGAACGAATCACTGACATACATTTGACTTTTGGCCTCGCTCCCGGTCCCGTCCATCGATTCGATCGTCCAAAAATCGGCATTTCCAACACTTCCATACTCCCTTGATCAATGCACCTTTAGACATGCGATCGAAGAAGAACTTGAGGTACTGTACGATGCTTATTACGAGGAGCTAGAACAGTACGCGAACTATCAGCAGCGCTATGTCAATTCTGGCGGCACCATACCACCTCCCCCTGGGCCCGGGCCTTTTCCTGGCAGTGTCGAACTCGACAAGAACGGCACCGTCATTGGTCACCCCCATAGTAAAACCACACACCACCCTCCGCGGCCAGCCAGAGTACCCGCTCTCACCAATGGTCGAAAACAGCCTCTCAAACACGAGAGCGAATTCGATGATGATGAGGGTGACGAGGATGATTATGATGACGAAGACGAGTACGATGAGGATGATGAGGAAGAAGAGGAAGAGGAGGAAGAGGATGGTGCAGAAGAAGAAGAAGTGGAAGTTAAACCCCGAGATCGGAGGAATGCCGGTTCGCGCGGACGCAGGCCGGTGAACGGTACCAAGTCGAATGGTCGAGATGGGCTGTTTAATTTGGGCAGTAGCCTCACCGTGACGGGTATGTTGTCTGGTCCACGCTTTCCCTCTTTTTTTCTCATCTCAGTCATAGGCCCGAACAATATCCTGACCGTCGCTGACGATCTGTTAAAAAACGATGGGCAGAAGTTTTTGGAGATGATGGAACAACTCGCAGAGCGCCGGATGCAACGTGAGGAAGAAGCTGCCGCAGATGTGGAAGACGATAGCGATATTGACGAAGATGATGAAGGTGATGACGATGACGAAGAAGAGGATGACGAGGAGGATGACGATGATGACGAGGAGGTGAGATCTTTCTGGTTTCCTCTTCTTATGCTGAGCGATCTTTGTAACATGAAGATCATGACCGAGGAGCAGAAGATGGAGGAGGGCAAGCGAATGTTTTCTATCTTCGCAGCCCGCATGTTCGAACAACGCGTCCTGCAAGCATACCGCGAAAAGGTCGCCCAGGAACGTCAACAACAACTCCTTCGTGAACTAGAGGACGAAGATAAGCTTACGAAGGAACGGGAGGCTAAGAAGCAAACGCAGAACCAGAAGAAGAAGGATAAGAAGAGGTATGGATACTTCACTTTGGCAACTTCGTATGCTCAAGTAAGGTGTCAGGCAGCAGAAGCTAGCAAAAGAGGAGGAGCGGGCTGCCAAAGCTGCCGAGAAGGCGGTCGAGGAGGCGGCCATAAAGGCCAAGCAACAGGCACACGAAGATGAGATGCGTAGGAAAAAGGAAGAAGACAAAGCCAAGCGTGAAGCTGCGCGCAAGGCTGCTGAAGAAGAGAAGCAACGCAAAGAGGAAGAGCGCCGTAAACGCCTTGCAGAGGAGAGGGAACGCGAAGCTGAGCGGGAACGCAAGCGTAAAGAAAAGGAGGAGAGGGTGAAACAGGAGAGGCGCGATAGGGAGGAGAGGGAGCGCAAAGCAAGGGAAGAACGAGAGGCTAAGGTTGCCGCTGAGAAGGCTGCACGTGAGGCCGCTAGGAAGGAGCAACAGGAGAAGGAGGAGCGAGAAAAGAAGTTGGCCAAGGAACGCGAGGAGAAGGCTGAGAAGGAACGTGCCGCACAACAACAACGTGCTGCAGCTAAGAGCGCTCGTCAGCCAACCTCTCCGCGTGCCTCATCCACTCAGCGTTCACAAAGCACTAATGGCTCTGCAAAGAAGATTCTGAACAAGCCCGCGGCTGCTCCTGCTCCGACCTCTACGCCAAGTCGGGTGACTTCTCAGCGTCCCGCGGCTACTACCTCTCAGCCTCCCACTCCCATTGCTCCGACTGCTCCGACTGCTTTCCCCCAGCCCGTAGCGCCCATGTATCCCCCAGCTCCGGTGATGGTTGCATCACCCACCACACTCCCACCCATCGCGCCACCTCCACCTTTTGGGGTCTTTGGCCCTGGACCTTCGATGTCACAAGGGCCCCCTCCTTCACTTGCCCCATCTGCTCTCCCGAGAGGCTTCGCATCACCCTCACCGTTTGACTCACATTTCAGTCGAGGACTTCCTCAACCTGCGCCTATTGGGCCACCGTCGAAAACAGTCCAGAATCCCCATGCGTCCCCGACGTTACTGGCTGCTAGTTCTTCCAGGAAGGCGTCTTTACCAGAGCCCGGCCCTGGTCCTGTTGCGAGACCAGTCCCCATTGCTCCGATTCCACCGATAGCCCCTATCGCGCGACCCACTACTGGCGAAACATCAGGATCTGGCTCTGGCTCTCCCGTTCGTCGGTCTCCCAGTCCGAAGGGCGTCCTCGGGTCTTCTGCCCTCGCAACCGATGATGACGAAGTTGTCCCTCCTCCCAGCCGGCGTACGGCATCCGGTGCTGTCGGTCAATCTTGGGCTACGACTGCCAGTCCCCGCTCTGTCCTGGAAGCACGAACACCCTGGGGCCCTCCCGCACCGCCACCTGGCTTTGGCTCACCACGGCCACCCCCGATGGGTGGTTCTCTTTGGGGGAACAATGCAGACGCATCTTGGCAATCACCTGCGAGCTTCTTCCCGAATGCATTCGTTAATCACATCAACCCCTCTCCGCCGCCCCACGCTGGCGATTGACTTCGCCTAATCAATGTAGCAATATTCCATTAGCAGTCCTGTTTTGTTTTTCTTTCTCATCCTCGCCGTTGATAACCCTCGAATCGCTCTTTTTGTACCCCCCTCCTTCACACTTGTTTCTCGTGTGCTTCATCTGCAATATCCGACCGGGTCGATGATACGTTCGAGGTAAACAATGCAAAAATACATCATAAAGATTTAAAAATTCCGGTATTGTGAAGTCAGAATAAGTTACATCTAGAAGGATCGGACTATCCTCAGAGTAACTTGCTCGACGCAGCGGGTGCAATCCGACTGCGTATTAGCTTGATGACATACAGTGGAAGGGCACTGATCGCTACGATAACCGCCACTTTCCATGTGAAACGTGTGGACACCACAAATTCGAGGTCTGGTGATCGTGAGTGTCGTCAATTACCAGCAGGATAGACGCACCAAAGTATTCTGGTAAGAATGCGATACTGATGACATAGAGAAAGAGCGTGACCACCTCGGAGATGACCATGTATGTGTGCCTATATAAAGAGGGTCAGCGCACAGCCGATGATCAAGGTGCATGAACAGTCTTTACCAGGTCGTGATCTCCAACGCGACCATGATAAGTTCGTTCAGAACGAGCGATGTGAAGGAGATAGAGACGATGTTCAAGAATTCGGTCTCGAAGAGCACGAGGGACACGAGCATGATGGCCGCGCCTACGCACGCCAACAAGATCAGAGGTGAGTAGGTCCGTTCGGAACGAATCCAGGATGGAACGAACCTTGGTATACGCTAACCATCAACCATTGAAAGAATGTCTTGTATGAAAGTGCTCGACCCTGGCAAACCCAAACATAAATACCCACCACAAACAGTGTGAATGCGGCGCGAACCTTTGTAAGTTCCTTGTACAACTCGGGGTATATCAACGCCAAATCTTCGTTCACATCTGTGTCTAACACGAGCGAAAACACGGGTGCCATCGTGTAAATGGTTGCGTAGCCGATCATAAGCCATCCCTGGTATAACGCAATCGGTGCAAAGTAGAATATTGCCGAGAACACAGCTTGCATCACGGAGATTATGAGACCACGGTGGATAACGAATTGGGCAAGTTTGGCAGAACGACGGTAAGAGTTGCGACCGTGCCACATGAGGAGCTTGGTGAGATAACTGAACTGAGTGATGGAAAAGTCAGCCGCGAGTGAGGCCTGTTTTCCTTCTTTGCCCACAATTCCGACCCCTGGGAGTGCAGGAACAGTCAGGTTCCAGGTGGTGGAGTACCCTTCACATAGAGGCAGACTCACCGACGTCGGCAGCTTGTATCATACTCACGTCGTTCCCACCATCGCCAATGCAACATACCCGTTTCTTCGTGTAAGTGCGAATCAGACGCGCTACATCCGCTTTCTGTGTAGGAGAACAGCGACAGGCCACGACTGCGGATAGTTTCGTTGTTATTTCGATGAATTCATTCTTGTACATGTTCAGACAAAGCTATAATGGACAGATCACTAACAGTCATTTGGATGCGAGGAAGAGTTCAACTCACCTGGAGGGATTCACCGTCGATAACAAGACAGCAATCAAGCTTTGATTGCAGAAACTCGAGTTCGTCACGAACTTGCTCTGATGTTTTCACTAACAACCGCTCAGCGCCAAGATAGAGTGGAGTAATGTTGAACCTACATTTCGCAACTTCATGAATATACTGATTCCTCGCGACGAGTTTGGTTGAGATGGCGATACACCTCGCCGTCTCAATTTTATCGCCCGTCAGCATCCAAATCTTGATACCAGCATTCCTCAACAATTCTAGTGACGACTTGACTTCATCTTGAAGCTTGTCCTCAACGCCCGTCAATCCTAGCAGCTCCAGGTCTCTCTCCAGGTATTCCGAGATGACAGCCGCCATTGCTTCGTTCCTGCCTTCCGTCTTTACACTCGCTTCATGGTGTCGTTGTTTGAATGCTGCGTAGTGTTGTGCCGTCAATCGCTTCCTGCCAACAACCAGCGTCCTCAGACCTTCCCTCGCCATGTTCCCAGTTTCTTCTTCGAGCCAATCATTCTTCTGCACAATTTTTGCCATGACTACATCCGCGCCTTTTTGCAAGAACAATATGTCGCCAGTGTGGGTTTCACGTACAACAATGCTCATGCGTTTTGACTCGGAAGTGAAGGGGAAGAGCTCAAGAATGTCGTATTTGAGTGAGGAACCGGTAGGCGCCTGGAGAGTGATCGAAGTACGATTCCGCGCAATGAGAGTTAGACCGACTGATTCTGTCCATTTGACAATAGCAACCTCGTCGGGTGATGACGCTTGATAAGTTATGCTGCCGTCGTCGTTTGTTACAGGTGTTACCTATTCGGCAAAATAATCAATAAAAGTGAGGATAGGGTAAAAACAATTCATACATTATGACACAGAGCAAGACTAAGCACAGCATCTCGCAGCCTAGAGGACATATCTCTGCGACCACGAGTAGAAAGTTGTGCACCCGTAGGGATTGACCCAGATCTACCTCCTTGCGAATCCCGAAGTCTCGATGACTTTCCGTGAAAAGAAAGACAGACAACACACCTTGCTCAGCCCCGAACGCTACTGCAAGCTGGTGCGCTACTTCGTCCATCGAGTCAAAACCATAAGATATTGTACCCATGTGTAGTTTCTTCATCTCCATTTCTAATATCTATCAGCTCTGCTTCCATAGGTGATTGCAAACTACGAACCGTTTTGCGTGAGCGTCCCAGTCTTGTCACTTAGTAGATATTCAATCCTTCCGAGTTCTTCTGGGAGTGTACTTGTGCGTACAATTGTCCCCGGAATCTCGCTATCCGACATGATTTGCTGCGCATATACTGTCTTACCCATGTCCAGGTTAACACGAAGACTTTGCGTGAAAATTAGCCATGAATATTGTGTTAAAGTACCAAGGAGAGCAAGGGCGAATGTGGAATGGATGAAATAGAGACACACCTGATAGGAATGATGGAGGAGAAAAGAATCAAGAACCGAAACACATAGATATACCAAAGCCCACGGAACCCATTTAGTGCCACGAGTACCACGGAGAGCGCAAAGGTGACAACACAAAGAATCTAACATGTGGAGAACCGTTAGCACAGGTTTCTCTAAAGAAATATATCGAGAAGGCATGTTTATCTCTCGATTTTGCCGCCAATAGAGCGCCAATATTCCAATGGGACTTACTTTCGCAAGTCTGTTGATCTCTAGGTCTAGTAGTCCGACTTTTGTCTCTGGATGGCTTGTGTTCATAACTGCTCTCGTCTCACTTCCTGTGTATACCACGAACCCCACAGCAGAACCTGCCGCCAGCACGGTATTGGCCCAAAGCATGTTTTCCGCCGAGAGGGGTTCGACACTTCGAGTAGAATCCCCCGAATGCACAGTGATTGTTCCGACAAAATTGTGGATATCCTTGATCGGTGCGTCGGCATAGACCTCTCCCTCGAGCATCATAACATCTCTTTCTCCACCTTTCAAGGCTTGTGTCGCACTGATAGCTACGCGTGCCTTCCAGTCTGTCTCGCCATCTAGCTGATCTGTACGTATGAAGCAGGTTCCAGACGGATCGGATGTGCGGAGTAAAACCATATCGGCGGGTACGCGGTCATTCTTCTCGAGGAGTACGAGATCGCCAACCTTGAGTGACGAAGACGGCACGGAACGCGTGTGCGGACCTGAATCTGGCTGGGAGTGCAGATGTTCCTGGAGTTCGGGATCAGAAACATCGAATAGTGTTGCAGACTCGGACGAGCGGAAACTTGTCCGTTTGTGAGAGGGGGAAGGGGAAACTAATGTCAAGTATCTCTGAGAATTGGCCTCGCGATCTCGAAGGTTGCGTTTGTAGTCGTCGTATGCTTCCTTTCCCATCGTTACACATAGGACGAATGCTAGCGGTGCGACATAAGTAATTATAAAACCTAGACGATGTTATATGCGTGAGATGCCAGGTGGAAAGGGATGTTTTGATGGGCGCACCAATCTTGAGTGCAGGGATGAATTGGGACAGCGCGACGAGGAGGAAATATAGATTGAAAAAGAATTTGAACTGCTCATATAAAACAACCGGGAAGAAGGTGAATATGTTATACTTTTGATTGCGGACGATGTTGGGAGGGAAGCGTGATTGAAATTTCTCTGCCGAACACAACCAGAACATTCATGATCAGTAACCGAGGAATTTGAGTAAGCAGAGGAAAGAAGTGACTACCTGGGGGTCTGAATGGGATAGTACGGGCTCTGTCTTGTCTACTCTTGCTGCCCGTTCTGCTGAGTGTTGATGAGCGCTGCCAAAGTTGAGGTTTGAGTTCCAACATCTCGCCAGCAGTTCGCAAGAACGCACCCGGGACATCTGCGACCCCTCCATTCGCTTCAGCATAGTTGAGCCTTGTCCTTCGCTGCCAATATCGCCGTCGTCATCACCGTCGGGATCACCGTCTGCAGTGGTCTCAACGTGGCCCAGCAATAATGTCGCTTCCTCGTCTGACTCGTCTGCATATTGTTCCCGTTGCTTACCCTTACCCTTTGAGCGTCCAATGCCAAATCCACGGTTGGTAGTTCGTCCCACGGCGGCGCTCCTGAATCCAGCGGAGTGCATGTTTGTTCCCCTGGTGTGGTCGTCTCCTTGAGAACTGAAGTTTTGCCCGTCAATAGAAGGAACGTAGCCCGCGCGCGAAGATGATTTGGGAGAGATGTAGTGGAGTGGTATGTCAGGGTTGGACATGTAATACTTTGGCAGCGTCCGCCTGTGATTGGACCTTTAGACGCTCGCCGTCCGCAAAAGTCAACGTTTGACATTCAACTCAGACTTGCATTTAGGCTCAAACTGGAACCCTCGACACCTCGTTGAGCAACGAAATTGACTTCAAGTCTCACGTCGTGTCACCTTTCCCGACGATGTTCACTCTCCCTCTGGGGGCTCGTCATGTTCGGTACTCTATGCATGCGCGCACGTATGGAAGCCAACCTCGCCATCGTTCGTGAAAGGTGAGTGGACCTCTACAATCTCTCATTTTTGGCGCTTGAGGCTCGTCCGTCTGCTATGTGTCGGCCCATTGCGTGCTTCGAGAAGATTGTTTATAGACATCTGGATGGTCCTCACAACCAAGCTCTTGCCCGGACTTTAAACTCTGTCTATTGCCCAGGTACGCCTCTCTGCATGATACAGTCTGATACGCACTTATGTGACGTAGATATTCATGTCGACAAGAACGGGCACTACTGCTCTCCACGACCGTCCACTATGAACACCTGATCGAGGCCATGTCAATAGGGACAAGGACCTAGCTGATTGGTATTCCCTTGTCACTCTACACAGATGCAATCAAGTGGCTTTTACCCCGGACACAGAACCAACCATGGAAACATGCCCGGCGTGCTTGAGGGTTTTGATATACTTTGGAATTGTATCGGCTCTGCCAACCTAAAGAAAGCTGGCTTAATACTGGCTTAATCTCCGCCCAGTAGTGATGATATGGTCAAAACCGTGAGATGGTCACAAGTTTCCTCGCAATCTCGAGTTTTGAATCAGACGAAGTTGTGATTGCTGTAGCGGGAGCAATCTGAGTCCCGAAGCTACATGAGATACGAGAACTGGGCATTAGACGCAGTCAGCCAAGTGAGACAGTAACATCGATAGGTTAGATAGTTGAGACACCTTGTCAGTAGAGTCGGAGCAACACGGAACTGACTGCACGCGCGAATAGCCAACTCCGCTTGTCCCAAGTTAACTCTTCCATATTGGCCATGTTAGCATCTCGGACGTCGACCGCCAA
>JBBPUG010000934.1:0-13749 GCA_038094535.1 Tubosaeta aff. alveolata | reverse complement strand
CCATCAATAACGTATCGTGAGTCAGTGACACAAGTGAGTGGGGCGAGCGGGTGGACAGTTTGTAGGGCTACTAGAACAGCTGCGAGTTCTCCAACTTGGTTGGATTGGAGGGGGCCGGGTATTCGAATCGCTTTGTTGTCTGGGGTGGTTCTCCCCGAACCAGATGCCTGCTCCGCAGGCGGGAGCCTGAGAATTCAACACGTGTCCTCACCCAAACTCATACCGTCATGTCCTCGGCAGCTGCCCGCGCTGAAGCTCGCAGAAAAGCCATCCTCAGTCGCGGTGTCGACCGTCTCGCAAAGCTGGCCACATCTGCGCGTGGTGAGCAAGGCCAAACGTACCTCCAAAACGGTGAATCTAGTCGTCCTTTGTCCTTGTCTTCACTCATGCCCTCGCCGTAGATGCACCCGCTAGAAACAGCGCAGCGTTTGTCGGAGAAGCGTCCAACATGCCCCCTCCCCCTCCTCCTCCAAAGGACACACCGAGACCGTCGCCACCCGCCTCCAGCGCCCTGCCCGAATCCGTGTGGTCCCCAGAACAGCAGCGCCAGTTCATGGAGGCGCTTGCGGGCGCATCTACGCCCCCTGTATTTGCCCAGCAATCGTCCCCCCAATCTGCAGACGACCCGTTGGCCAACCTCCGGGCCCAGCTGGCCAGCTTGAACCCGCAGAGTGATGCCGGGAAGGTGCCCGTCATGCCTGCATCTCCTAAACCGCCGACCCGCCTACAAAAGTGGCTGCCGCTGGTGCACATTGTGTGCATGTGGCTATTATTGGCGGCATTCGTGCTGTGGCAGGTGCCGCAGGTGTTTGTAGAAAAGACTGCGGGTGCGGTCGAGGTGGCGTTTTGGAGGCGCTGGCCAAAGCTGGCGACACAGGGGAGGCTGGACGGCGCCTGGGGTGTCCAGGTCGTTGTAAGTAGTCTTTTTCATGCGGACGTCAGTCGACGAGCTCAAATCTTTTCTAGCCTTTCTTTTGGGTATTCATGACAGTGCAGGTGATGCTGCATTCGTTGCGCATCTTCAGTGGACATGTACGTCGATGCCTCTGTGATATAAGAGATGTTCGTTGACGACGGGGCATGACAGGACCAGGTACACCCCCCTGCCCTACTTTCGCTCGTGCTTCCGCACCTGCCAGCACAGCTGTCGTCGTTGATTATGACCGGGCTACGCTACTTGCGTATAGGAAGTGTATTCATGGATGATATTGCGGCCATCGTGTTTGGCATCGGTGTGATCATATTCGTCACCTCTTGGCTCGTCGATTAGACCATTGCATACATGAATTTTTGCACTGATTGGCACTTGCCCCTGCATCCCTGTCGACGTTGTCTCCCCGCGCATCAAGTATATCCACCAAGCGCATTAATAGGTTACACTGCTTGCGTACAGGATGTGTACAGCGTCACAAACGAAACCGCTGCAGCAGCCCCGGTCCTGGCCCGACTTGGCGCACTCAGCATGTCGTGCACCTGCGCCTCCATCTCCTCCAGGGATTCCATCTTGGCCGTGCCAGCTTTGCACCGTGTGTTCACCTGCGCAAGCCGCTCCTTTTCCTCGCTAGGCAGAACCGGGTGACCAGCAGCGAGCGCGGACGCCTTGTACACTCGCCACGGCTCCCCGCCAGCAAGGTCCATGACCTCCTTGGCGATCGTCGTCGAACACTTGTGCGACATGTCGATCCTCGACGTCCGTCCGTCCTCTGTGCATGGGTCAACCGGGCCAAAAAAAGCATACGCAAGGACGGACATACCAAGGTCGAGCGTGGCTTGTGGCGCCCAGGTCTCCTCACGCGTCTTTGGCACGCGGTGGATGGCGATGTCGAGGAGCGGGTTCGCCCAGCGTATCCGGGGGAGTTCGTCCTTGACGAAATGGCTGCCGAGAATCAGGAGGAGAGAATGGTGTGCACCGTGCTCCCATGTGGTCGTTGCGCATGGCGTAGGTCAGGCTTATTCGTCATAGGCCATTGAGGGCGAGTCGCGGACTTGTGTTGAGCTGTTCTAAGATGCGTGAGAGGTGGGACGGAGGTGGGATAAACTTTCCGCGTCGGCGTGGCATTGTGACGGTGCTCAAGATGGTAATTATTTGGCCTTGTTGAAATCGGAGGGTCTCGCTTGCCTTTTTCGGATGTTCAAGCTACACTCATCTTCATGGGTGGTGTGGACTGTATCCCTCCACAATGATATCGCCGTACTCGAATTGATCAATATCCTCCACCTGTCTCTCGAAACGGATCGTGGGGAATGGCCTCGGTTCGCGCTCCAGCTGTGTATGGAGCGCAGTGATATGGTCCTTGTAGACGTGCGTCTCCGAGCTGGATGATCAATTCGCGTGGCTCGGTATGGGTAACGTGTGCAATCATATGTGTAAGGAGGGCATAGGACGCGATATTAAATGGAATGCCAAGCCCAAGATCAGCAGAACGCTGATACATGAGACACGAGAGACCGTTGCGTCCACCCGGTGTAGATGCCGTGTGCACGTAAAACTGGCACATCATGTGACACGGCGGAAGCGCCATCTTTGGAATTGCTACACTTCCGTCAGCACAGTCCGTGCCACCAGAGGTCGGGCACGCTCACCTGGAGGGTTCCACGCGCTGAGGATGATTCGGCGGTCAGTGGGGTTGTGCTTGATCTTGTGGATGCACTCCTGCAGCTGGTCGACGCCCTGCCCCGTATAGTCCTGGTCGCAATCCACGTATGGGGCTCCGAAATGGCGCCACTGGAACCCGTACACGGGTCCGAGATCACCCTCGCGGCGGTGCGTCAAACCTCGGCTGTCTAGGAATGCTCTTGACCCGTTGCCGTCCCAAATTTTGACACCGCGCGCAGAAAGGGTGGTCGCGTCTGTGCTACCGCGGATGAACCAGAGGAGCTCCTCCACGATTCCCTTCAGGTATGTACGTTTCGTGGTCAGGAGGGGAAACGCAGCGTTCGTGAGGGTGAAACGGAGCGCGGGGGGGGCAAAGATGTGCCCATGCCAGTGCGGTCGTTGCGTGGTTCACCATCATCGATGACGCGTTTGACGAGCGCAAGGTATTGGAACTCTTCGTGTGCCATTGGGATCAACGCGACATGCGTGACGGTGATCACTGGATACGCTTGTGTCACAACAGCACGTGATAAATGTCACGCTATGCCTTTGACTTGGGAAATGTTCGCAAGACTGGGACGTGCTGTCAAGATTCCGCGCAACTCTAGTCAGCTCAATGTACAGAACACTCCCAACAAACTTTACCGAGCCAGAATCAACGCGCTTCTCCTGAGCGCGGACAGGCGACTGCTCAGCCCACGCGCCGATGCGCTCAAGTCGTATCTGATGGCGAAGCTCTCTGATTCCAAATATTACAACACTTACCGTGCCAGCGCGTTCATGCGCGTCATCCGTTTCTCCCTAGAGAGAGAGCTGTTCGACATCGCTATCGCCATCTATGACCGCATGGTCAAAGAGGGTTTTGTGGCCACCCAGTCTCTCGCTCTTCATATGACAGCGCTCCAGACCGCACACCAAGCGACGAATATCGCAGACATCGTCCCGCAGTTGAAGAGACTTTTTGAGGAAAAGGCATATGACCTCTCTGCCTTCAAAGACCTCATCCATTATCTGGTCGACGACAAACGCGGCCCCGCCGCACTGGTGGACAGCCTTGCAAATGCATTCGTGTCCATGCGCCAGCCCAACCTCAGCGAACACCCGCAGCTCATCGGTATGCTTGCAAGCATCAACATGCGCGCTGACCGTTTGGACGCTGCACAAAATTGGCTGCAGGTCTTTGAGGATGCCTGCGGTACCCAAGGTATATTACCGAATGTGGCCCCATACTCCATCATCATCAGCACCCTCAACGACATCAGTCCCAAGGACGGTGGCGCGATCCAGGATGTCCTCGTGCGTATGAAATCGGCCGGGGTCTCCCCCGATGTGAACGTGTTCAACGCACTCATCCGCGTCAATTTCGTTCAACGGCGGTATCAAGAAGCGTTCGCGCTCTACCACATCCTCATGGAGAAGCGTTCGGTCGAGCTCATGCCAACCGACATTACCTACAAGATGCTCTTTCGCGCCCACTTTCCGTTGGCATGCCCCCGTGCGCGAAGACATAGGCTGCCTGAAAATGCAGTCCTACCTCGGAGGCTCTTTCGAGAGATGCTCGAGTGCCACCTAGAGCGGACCGACGGCTGGCCGCTCGAACGCTCTACCGTCGTCTCCGTATCCTCGTTTCATCTCGCGCTCCGAATCTTTATGGCGCGCGAGGACTACGCCGCCGCCTACGTCGTCATCCACGCCCTGCACGCGTTCGGGTTCCAACCCAACCTCCAAACCTATCTCATCGTCCTCTCGAGCCTCCTTGGCCGCATGAAGCACGAGACGAGTACGCCCCACCCGCCAGGCGCCTATCGCCTCGTCGACTTCCTCACACACCGCCGCCCCAACGAAAATCCGGACCTGCAGACGCTGCTGGAGCGGATCCACGACACCCGGTCCTCGTCGCGCACGAGCGTTGGAATCGACACCATGGCCCACCTCCTCGCGCTAGCGGACCCAACCGGACCGACCCGCGACATCCCCTCCCTCCCCGGTCTCCCCCGCGTCCCGCTCACACGACCCGCGCGGGTCCCAACGGTGGCCATGTTGACGGGCGCCCGAGAACCCGACACCGACCGCACGCTCTTTGCACATGTCCCCCTCGCGCGGGTCGTCCACTACGCCCTCGAAGCTGAGCTGCTCCGCAAAGCAGTGCACCGCTCCCCAGACTGGGACTGGAGAGGCGCGGCCGCCCTGATTGTTGCGGAGACGGCGCGCGCGATGGTGCCCGAGGGGATACGCGTCGGGCGGGCAGAGGCGGTGGTGAAGCGGGCAGAGGTGTTGCCGTTTGCAGCGGCGAGGATGCGGCGGCGGAGACGGGGTGCGCGGGGTGGGAGGGAGATCGCGTTTGACTTTGAGAGCTGAGAGGGCCATGGGAGCTACATGCACGAGTATTGCAAGTGCATTCGCAGTGCGTATGTATGGTGGCAATAATATATTGTATCTGAGAACTAGTAACTTGGTACACCCGTGGCCTTCTCCTGATGCAACCACAACTATGCACAAACCGTGTAGAGGACATGGAATCGCAACAAGATCTCAGATAGCGATGACAACGCCGACCACACGCACTGCGTCGGCATCAGGCAGCGACCAAGGTCCGCTGCGATCCACGACCATCAAAGCACGTCCAATATGCGCACGCTCTCGACAAGCTTGCTCAACACCGTCGGCGTGACCTCCTGTACCCGGACAGTGATCAAACTCTCCGGCGCAACCCGCCTGTATGCGGACACATTGCCGGGTTTCGGTGCGAGCAGCAGCGCGCCAAATGGCTGTCTCAGCCGGATGATGGCCTGCAGGGCTTGGGTCTCCTTCTCCATGTGTAACATGGTGGAAGGAGGCCGAAGAGACGGTGAATAGTCTGTGGAGCGGCGGGAGGCGAGCGACGTGCGGTGGGCCAGGCTGGTCTGGGGCGGGGTTGCACCCGATGTATTGCCAAGGGGGGCAGACGACGTTGGTACCTCGGGTATAGGGAGCAGCAGATCGCCCCCGGGCACCGTCCACGCACTTCCGACAGGCTGGCGGTCGAGGAGAAAGTCGATCCACGGGTGAATGAGGTACAGGGATCCCAACGAGGAGATGTCCTCCTCGGTCCTGATCTCCACCACGCCGAGAAGGGTTGTTAGTGCACAAAAAACGCGCCCAGATCTGGTCGGGATTGCCAATGCGGGTCCGAGTTTGAAAGCAATGCAAGGAAGTCTCATCCGTTGGCCTGCGAACAATGGGACCGGTAGATCACAAAGTCGGTCGTACAACCCCATGACCAATGTGAAATCGATCGAGGAGGTACGCAATCCAGCAGTGACCATGTCCATTTCGGCACCCTGGATCGCCGTCGGGATGTGGTCGAGAAAAAGCAATGATATTGGTGGGGAGGGAGCTGTTGAAACTGCCAGATTTGCCTGTCCACGCAAGGATGCTTGTATCCCCTGAACTTGTGAGTAGCTGCGCCAGAAGCCGCCCGAGCGCCTTGTCCCCCTCACCATATACGACTGGCAAGGATGCGGAGAATACACCAAGTAACGAATAGGCCGAATCCTCGATCCGTGTAGTTTGGCGGGTGGAAGCTAGACAGAGTTTTGCCCGGATGTCATCCAAACCTGGTTGAAGAGCCATCAAGGCTTGGCTTGAGATACCAATCACCTCCTCCATCTCCGATATGATCTCGCGAGACTCCTTGTGGTTATGGATGGCAAGCTTCATATATGGCGTCCAATCTTCGTTGTAAAATCGGACCACTTTGGAAGCATGGTATTCTTGGAGAGTCCACGCTCGAGTATTCCAAACGCTCTTGACCAAATCACCACGTCGCGATAGGGAACGAACGCCAAGGAGAAGCACGACTGTCATAGCAGAGCCCGCATACCACTTGAACATTGCAACCAGTGCCTCTTGAAGGACGAAGTGATCTGCTTTGTTGATACAACAGGTATCGCTCCACGCCCAATGGAACCCATAGTCTCGCACGATCTTGCAAAACATTTTCAGCTTGTCGTAAGTTGGAGACTCTCCGAGATCGTACACCACGACATGTATGACATTTTCAAATAGAGGTTCGTGATCTTCCCATCTATGCGACAACATCGCATAGCGGTAGTACTGCGCAACTTCGGCTTCGATGCGGGCATGTTCGATGTCTGTAGTCAGAGAGGATACCAACTCCCAAAATATAGGCTGTTTTTCGAATGCGGACGCCTGTCCAGATTTGTCGAGAAGGCGGCCAGAGTCAGTGTCGATCAGGACTAGTGGTATTTCACTGATAGCCTTCTCAACCACGGCACGTATTGCGGCTTTTGTCTGTGCTGGGTGGATGTACCCACGGGGACGTTCTGTAGGGCGGGATCAATATATATACGCTATCACAATGACATCACCCTCACGACGAAACTCAGGATTAGAAGATTGCAGCATCTTGAGGAGCATAATTTGCAGGGCTTCGCATGCCTTGTCATACTGTCCCACGGCGCGAAGAGCTGTATGCTTCATCTCGTATCCCCGTGGTGATGATGGTTTAAGCTTGATCACCTGTAGAATCATCATCGGCAAGGATAAGGTCGGACGAGGTAAGGAAATACCTCATTTGCGTCCTCTGCAGAAGTCCATAGGCCGAGCGCAACCCATGCTGTGTGCCGCTTGATAAACAAGGATTCCGGGGAGACCGGATGGAGACTTAGTGCGACTGAGTACTGCGAAATAGCTGTATCATGCCGCTTTGCGTCCATCGCTGCGTCCCCGTTGTCCTCTAATATCCTGCAGCAGCGAAATTGGAAGTCTGACGGGAATTAGTCGTGCAGGTGTCATTGCTACCATGCTCACTCACCACGAACCCACCACAGCTGCCCGGCTTGTAACTCTTGCGTCAACTCATTTATCAGTTTGCCAACACACGCGACCGCCTCCATAACGTCGTCGAGATGTTCACATAACGACTGGTAAATGGCAAATCTTGATACCTTGAACTTCAATTGGCGTTAATTTGATGATGCGTGTAGACGAGTAGTTACTCACATTCGAAGTAGTATCCAAGGCCTTCCTCCACCCTACATCTATCAACACAACTCTTGCCCATTCCGTCAATACGTTTGCTTGGTCCCGTGGAGAGGACAGATCATGTGTCAACAACTAACGATGCTGTGTCAGCGAAGCGAAACAAAGCATAAAAAGCATACCTGATTAAAATCATTGAGAGCATCCTGCCATGATCTTTTTGCTACATATACTTTACTTCGCTTGAGTAGAATGTCTTGCAGAGTAGGGGGATTGAGGGATAATGCAGCAGAGTACTGCATGACAGCATCATCGTATCGCTGAGCATCCGCTGCCATGTCCCCAAGGCGCACCGATTTCTCTGTGCAGCGCCGCATGAAAGCTAAGATCAGATGGTCATATAAATATTAGTTATATCTCATACGAGACTCTTACTGAGGATCCATTTTGACTCTTCGTCATACATATCGGTACTGTCCGCCAGTTCGCTCACCATTTTCTTCAGACAATCAATCGCATCTGTTACTTGATCGACTGTCTCGAGGCATTCACATATAACCCGATAGACTGTGAATCTTGGAATGGTGAACTTTACGGTGGTGAGTCAAGTGCAGAGGATCAGAACAAGTATAGTCACATACACTGATGGGGATATCCAAGGCATCTCTCCATGAGTATTTTGTCAATATCAATTTCGCCCACAGACTCAAAAGTAGTATGTGCGTTGACGAACTAAGAGTACCTTGAGGGCTTGCCACTTCCTCAGTTGAGTTGGCTCCACCATTACCATCACTTCCAGACTTGGTGGCGGTGAGACACCGTCGCGTAAAATCTGCAAAACAGGTCATACGCAAGGCAAAACACTAGAATATAAGACACACCAGAAATCCATTCAACAATCCGTTTGTTGATACTGGCTCCGTCTTCCAAGGCATCTAGAAACCCGCAAAGAGAGTCAACCGCTTCTTCAGGGTGACCCATTATACATAGAGTTTCGCAGAGCCGCTGCTGAACCGTGATGTCAATGTTGTCGAAGTTCCACCCAGATATCTATTCAAGGCAGTGAGTAAACATTATACTGCAGTGAGGCCAGTAAATAAAGCTTGCCAACGAGATCACCGAAAGGAATTGACTGTTGTAAGTTTGGATATGGACTCGTGTGCACTGAAACAATCGTAATGCTTCCTCATAATCTCTGTTCTTCACCTCCACGTTTCCCAAGACAAGATACATATACGCCTGTTGGGGTATAAATGGCAATATCCGGGTGACGGTGTGAGTCCACGAGCCTGAACAATATGGTGCACTGAATTATTGTATACGGTCCCGATGAGGGCGCTGACGCGTGATATCGCATTGTGATGCTCCCCGATCATGAAAAGGATAACCGCCTGGTCAGATTAAATCACTTTGATACGACTAAGCCCCACGAAGGATAAAGCACACACCTTGATCAAAAGGAGATGTTTGACACTACTGGTATGACAGTGCACGAAGGTGAAGTCATATACTTGACAAACATTGTCCTTTTTCCCGCTCCCGATGAGTGCCACACTCTTTGCAATATAGCCTATCACAGAAGGTTGGATCTCGAGAGACTTGGAATAATTGAGAATGAATTCATGTATAAGAAGTAGAGCAGTACTCACTTTTTCAGCATCATTGATTGCTAGGTCCCAATACTGAAGGTTTGCACGTACGAGCGCTCGAGTTGCAAGTAAATGATGGCTCGGGTCCCGAGAATTTTGGATCATTCCTGTCAGGGATGCCTCCGCCTCACCAGGCTCGCCTTGCTTGCAAAATTTGAGTATATCATCACCTACGTCAACAAATGGCGCCTGAGAACACGTCAATTTTTACTAAATACACCATGTCCCAGTAGGTACTTACAGCGCAATAGAATGGATGGAGGACACTTCGAGTATTATAGACTGTGATTTTCCCATCTTCTCCACCAACCGCGAGAAACCGATCGTTGGACGAGAATGCGACAGAATATATGTCTTGCCGAGGGAGTTGGATGAGACCGAGTTGTGTATGTGTGTATGTGTCCCAAAGCGAGACCATTCCATCCGTGGAGTATGCAATGCATTCCTCGTGGTGCGGCAGGACAATGCAAGCTTGTTTGCCGCTCTCGGGAACGGCCCATTTAAAGACGCCTGTGGATGGTTCAACTTGGTGGATATAGTACCCGGATGCGATAAAGAGGTGTTGAGTTGACCAAGCGAGGCCGGTATTGTACCACGCGTCAACGCCCATGTTTTGGTCAACGACTCTGAGCAAACAGCCAACCTTGCTGTCGTAGATTTGAACGGATTTCCATGTGGCTGTCGCAATGCGATCGCCTTGAAGTGAGTATTTTGCTGCCCTAACCAATCCCGACTTCTCGGAAGGTTCTCCAAGACGAAAAAAAAACCGGTGTCCGAGCTTGAGTTTCCGGGAGGTAGTAAACTCCCGGACGATGGCAGTACTCGACGCGATGACGAGGCGGCCAGTTGAATCAGGAGAGAAGTCGACGCCTCTGACGCTGTCACCGTTTTCAGCGAATGTGAACGCTTCTTCATATGTGTTTGCGTCCCAAACAATCACCCGGGTGTAAGTCCCAGCTCCTATCCATCTTCCATCCTTGGAGACAGCGAGACACTGCACACCCGGCGCGCCCATCGATCCTATCTCTTTGCTGTCTTCTACTCGCCAGACTCGGACCTTTTCGGTGTCAGCGCTCAGAAGATACTTCCCGTTTGCTGAGAACGTCACTGGCCACGCCTTTCTACCGCCGTCGATTTCAATAGGAAAGGAACATGCTTTTCAGTGACGGTGAGCCTCGTCAGTGGAACTATTTTCTCAGTAATACGCACTGGACATTATTATTCTAGTTGACGTAGCCTCGTGGTTGGCATAGGGTAGAAGTGAGACTCGGTTCCAAATCAAGGACGTTGAACAAGCGCTGGACTATTGTCATTTTATCACCGAGCAACTCTGCACTTGGTATGTCATCGCTTGTTGTCTTACTTCCCTCTTCGTTATTTGGTAACATCGTAAACTGTCACTAGATTTGGTACCATTTCTACGAGCATGGTCAGCCCTTCTCAAGACGACAAGACTAAGAGACTACAATACTTCAATCGTACGAATATTACTCGTCAACTCCAGGCTTAATGACACCTCTTCTCGAAATGGCACCGTGATTAAGCTGTCCACAACGACCCGTTAGTATACTCTGTGCATGACACCGCCCTGCGCAAACTCTCGGTCGAGCAGGGGATGGACGAGACAAAGACCCTTCATTATAGACAAGTCGTTTGTCACCGTGATGTTGACGTCGCCCAATAACACTGTCGTCGCTCGGTACGTTTGCCTAGATATGCCGATGTCCGTCAGATGTGGGACTCAACGATACCAGGAAGTTGATGTACTCTGCACAAACCCTGTAGAGGGCCTCTGAACGAGAAAGGAACCCAATATGAAACCACAGCACGATCGCCGATGTCAATAGCGATGATAACACGCTGTGCGTCTGTGTCAGGCAGCGAACAAGATCCATGACCATCAATAAAAATTTCGGTTCCCAACACAGATGCCGGGGCTGCCGCATATGTCGAATTCCTCAAACTTGCGCACTGGCGATACGTCCCACTAAGATCTAGCCTCCAATCTCAGCTATTAATGCATCTCTGTGGCTGCGAAGCGGAGATTCTCGGAACGTGTAGTATCTGCCATACTGCAATAGCATGAGGATGGAACTGGGCTGTCAACGTGTACTATATTCTCTCTGGCCACTCAACCGTACAAAAAAACTTCAGCAAAATTCAAGACAGTGAGCCAGACACTGTTCATTCATTCACAGGCTTCAACACGAACCCATCCATACTGCCTGTTTCATTGGTAGCACTGGAGGCTGAGGCAACGTAGTTGCTGAGCACGGCCTGGTGTGTAGTGTGTTAGGGGATTAGATACGAAACTATAATGAGACATGTTACCGGTGTAAGCTCGACAGCGCCACTAACACGAGAGTAATTCAGAAGATACTTAAAGTCCGAGGTCACGAAGCTTGACGGAACAGACAAACCACAACGTCAGAACCAAGGACAGGAAAAGGACAATAGGACGCACTTGTGAGTTCCAGACTTAGAGGGCACAGGAACCCAGATGGCCGGGTTGGGGGAACCAAACAGTGCAGCGCCCTGTTGAGTATGACATCAGTTCTGAGTCAGCAACATGGTTTATGTCATGATAATCGCGAAAACTAATACCAAGCCCTCCGGGCACACCTGGACCCTCACAGCTCGGTGATCACTAGTATAACACATGTTAGAATTAGAGTTAGGAAAGGAACAAAGAGAGAAGGCTACAAGTAATAAGGATGACAACGAGTGGAATGAGCAATTTGTAGCATCCAACTGATGATGCGCGTGTGAATGATGAGAGAAGAGAAAGTAGCTTATAAGAAAGCTCACATCAGTGATTGTTCAGTGGGTGTGGAGTGCATGCCATGTGCCTCACATCTGTCAATAGCCTAGGTCCTGTACGGGTCGACCCACGGGTGTACTGACCTCAACCTGCACTGACCGGTTATAACCCGTAACCCATACCCGTATGACCTGCAGGTGCACCTGGCTGGTGCATGGATATGTACCCATCATGGGTTAGCCTGTATCATGTACTAGCCACACTCGACATTGAGAAAGATTAATCTACAGATTGTAGTCAGATACGAGCCAAATTCATTGCGTATATCCTCACTGGTAAATTTCACCAAGGACGTTGTACAACTCTTGGGGGTGTAAACACCAGAGCTGCGTTGATGGGGCCTCAGTAGGTGCACCTCCCTGCCACCTCACCATTGTCACCAGTGTTGTAGTGGTGGGTGCTTTTGCGTCCCCTTGCCGGCTATTGCGCCCATGTATGTTGTCCTGGGTGGCGGGGTGCGCCGCTGTGCTATCGCCCTCGTGGTCTCGCGGGTGTTGCGTGGGCTGTTACGCCCTCCTCGTCGTTCTGGTTGGTGGAGGGCGCGCCGTTGCACTACCCTTGCCCCCCTCGTCGTCTGGTGGGTGGTGGCCATGCCGTGTGCGGTTGCACCCCTAAGGTGTTGCGCCACCTCGTTATCGCTGGCGCGTGGTGGTGGTATGCTACCTGTGTGGTCGCGTTGTCTAGATAGGAATGATAAAGGAACGGTCCTGTGGCTGTGTCGTCGTATACTGACTCAACGGTTGACTCCCTAGCTTACGAAATACGACGCTTTTACATAAGCGCTTACATACATGGGGGACAACAACCTGAACCCTAAAGGGTCCAGGAACTAAGTCCTGTCTTGCTCTTTCCTACCTTACCATCACAACCCCGCACAATCATGCGCTCACCCATGTCCACTGCACACTCGCGCACACCTACATTCACCCATCCAGAGCCGCACATGCACCTGCAGGTCCACACACACAGCACCTGCACACTCGCATACCCAAGCAAAGAAGCGCATGTGTGTCCATCTAAGAATGGCATGCATGCACCTGCAGAGCACGCAAACACCCTCCTCACCCGCTTTCACGGTGCGTGCTCGCCCAAGCACGTGCACATCACGCTCACCTTGTCCATCTAGAAAACATGTACACGCCCACAGAGCACATAACACCAGGCCGCTCACCCACATTCACCCAGGTGCGTGCTCACACAAGCGCACGCATATCCCACTCACCTCATTGCACGCATCAACGGCCAACCAAGCTAAGACGCACGCACATCCACCAACCAACACCCGTGTCTACCCCAATACAAAGATGGTGCGTACTCACCCAGGTACACACTCACCTGCTCATCCACGACCCTCTAGCCAATGTGCATGCGCACCCGTGCACACCTGTGCTCACTCCAATCCAAGGATGGTACATACTCACTGAAGTATACACACACCTGCTCATCCATGTCCCTCTAGCCAATGTGCATGTGCACCCGTGTGCACCCATGCCTGCTCCAATCCAAGGATGGTATGTACTCACTGAAGTGTACACACACCTGCTCATCCATGTCCCTCCAGCCAATGTGCATATGCACCTGTGTGCACCTGTGTGGTATGAAGTGGGGATAGGTGACTGTATATACAGTAGATGTAGCTAGGCCTAAGTGTAATATAGTACTGGTTATGCAATCACCATTTATGATTGGTTATCTGTTAT
>JBBPUG010000933.1:0-13749 GCA_038094535.1 Tubosaeta aff. alveolata | reverse complement strand
GTTTCAGGCCATATAAGGCTTTCTTTAGGCGGAGTACTTTGCCTTTCAAGCTGGAAGACTCAAAGCCTTCGGGAAGTTCCATGTAGATCTCTTCGTCTAAGCTGCCATATAAATAGGCGCTACGGACGTCTACAGCTTCCATATGCCAGTTCTCTAGTGCAGCTAGTGCTAACATAAGTCGCACTGTTTCATAGCGCACAACTGGAGAGAATATTTGGTCAAAGTCTAAACCTTCGACCTGGGAGAATCCCTTTGCGACTAATCGTGCTCGCTTTCGACCATCAGGTTTGATGTCGAATACCCATCGATTTTTGATGACCTTTCTATGAGTGGGTCGATCTACGATGTCGAATACATCACGTTTTTCTAGCATATCAAGCTGCTCGCGACAGGCAGCTTTCCATTCGTCCTGAAGGTTGGCCGGTAGAGTTTTAATATCCTTCAATGTCCATTCTCGTACTGGTTTTGTCTCAACTGCAGATTCTAGACTTATCACCTTGGAAAGTAGGAAATGCTGGAATTGTACTCCCCCTTCTTGGCATAACTTCTCAACCTCAGCATTAGAATCCTCATGGGATGAGCTATTGGGAGCAGCCAGAGGGTCAGCAGGTAGAGGAGGTGTGCCGGGAAACTGTCCAGGTATTTTGTCGGATGGGTCCTCAAAAGGATCATCAGACTTTCCCTCAACTTGGGATGTGGAATATGCAGGCATGTGGGTTGGTATTTTTCTGGTTCAGGAAATGGAAACTCTGCAAGTGCAGGTTCTTCTGGAATGGTGGGTTTGGCATGTGAGGCATGTTTGGGATTAGTGCACTTAGCAAATAGTGACTCATCAAAGAGTGCTTGTGCAGCTGTAAAGAGAATGTTGTTGGGGGATCACATGAAGAGGTAATTTTTCTCGTTGCCAGGTGCTATGCCAAGATATACTATAAGCTCAGATTTAGGAGCCAGTTTGTTGGTGTGGATGTCCTCTGGGAGGTGTATGTATGCTCCACAACCAAAGACACATAGGTAGCTAATATCTGGAGACTGCTTATGCAGGAGCTCATATGGGGTTTTCCATTCAAGGCAGTGTAAGGGTGTGCGATTATATATGTGCACAGCATGGTCCCAGCTAAACTCCCACCAGGAATCAGCGAGGCAAGCCTCAAGGTGCATCGCTTCTGATTTATCCATGATGGTGCATATAAAATGCTCAGCATGACCATTTTATTGTGGGGTATAGGAAGCACTCTGGAAAATGCAGATCCCATTGTCTAGCAGCAGTTTCTCAAATGCATTTGACTTGTACTCTCCCCCTGCATCAGACATCCATCCTTTGATTTTTGAATTAAATTGGGTGGCCACCATTTGTATAAAATGTTTTGTTGTTGTAAGCATATGTTCTATGGTGTACATATTGCAGCCTAATCTACCTGGGTAGAATGGCGCTAGAAGTGTACCATCACCATATAAGACATCAAGTCTATGAACATTGCCCCGAATAGTAGCACCCACACACATAAGTTGTCCAAGAAAGATAAGGTGAACTTCTGAATTGGGGATGAGACTGACTTCATGGAGGGTAAAAGTATGAGAAATAGAATCCTCATCAATCCATTGTATATTAACTTTCCCAATGGCTTTCACATGGAGTAAGCCAGCAGTGGTATGAACTGGGATTTGTTCATGCTTAGAGAGAACTTTAAGGTCCACAAAGTTGGATTCATTTGGGGGGAAGTGCATAGAAGCACCAGAGTCGAGGATCCAGGTAGGGTTTTTAGGTTTACAGTGATCACACTTGTGATTTGAACCATGCGCACAAATGTCCATTTCATTATCTACAGGTACATTAAACACTGTAAAACTATGAGCACACTATGAATAATTACATGCTAAAGCAGCATTGTCGTGTGAGTAGGGACAGATGGCAACATTAGAATGAACGACTAACCTGGGATCCCATTCTTGGTTGGACCCAAAGATGCTGACGACATTGTTGTCTTCTTCATCCCAAGAGGAATGGATACTTTCTATCCAATGTTTGTTATGTTTGGATGGAGGTGGGGTATCGAGGTCCGAGAGAGACCAAGGGCAGTTCATAATGATATCTTCCTCCTCAGGAAGATCAGGGAGTTGGCCTATATATACAGGGGCTGTATTAGCTCAACTGAGGAGCAGAGATCCACTGAAGGGAACACCTCAGAGGGCATCTGTGATGTGACAATCATGATTGTCTTCAACTTGCTCAAAAAGAGAGTGCTCGAAGCCAGGTGTAACGGTGGTTTCGGGAATGGAGGGGGCGACGGAACCAACTGCAGAGAGTGATGGAAGGGATTGATGGCCTGGAGCCCAGTCGATGTGGTAAAGAAGAGATGTGGTGGTGTTAATGTTGTGAATAGTTTGAATAAATGGCTGAATGCCAATCCGATGAGCAAGGTCAAAGGTGTGAGGAACTTGGGGAAAGTAGACAGGGTTGCCTTCCCCTTGGAAGCATTGTGCAGATTGGTGGGAGAGGGCATGAGGGTCAATGGTTGGTGAGGGACCATTGGTGTGCGTGATGAACATGTTAGACATAAAGAATGTGTCATCGTCAGTGTCTGTGAAGTTTAACTTTGCCTTACCCTTGCCTCTACCTCTGCCACGTGATCCATGTGTGTTCTTCTTCTTTTCCTTCTCCCCATCAGTGCTACTTCCCTGCTGCTGCCCATGGAGCATGCTGGGTTGTTGCTGCTGATCCCTAAAAGAAGGGTCATCGGGTTTGCATTTGATGGTGCTGATCTTGTTGGCATGCTGGGGATCCCTGCCTTTCTTGTTGCTCAAAAACATAAGACACTCATATTTGGTGATGGAGGATGTGCAGATTTCATCAAAGGTAGAACCCTTTGGATTGCCAGCAGCAGATCTTAATTGGAGGGCGAGCTGCTGGACAATGGAGAGGGACAATAGGAGTTGGTAAGGATGATGAGAGCCTGGAGGTTGTCTGGGGCAGTCTAGTTGGTGCCTGCATTTTGAAGGCGAGCAAAAAGATGCTCAAGCCAAGCAAAGGCATTGGTGGGGTTGGAGCTGTTGGGAATCATCAGCTCCATCATCATTTTGAAGTCACTAAAGACCTGAGGGGCATCTTGCTTATCAAAGTCGTTTTTGAGGGCAGTAATGAAACTGCTAGTGTCAGCATAGTTGTTATATTTTGCAACAAGGGAGGCAGAGAGGTAAGTGAGGAGTGTGCTGCGGATCTTGTTATTGGCAGAGATCCAGTCACGGAACCAGGACCAGTCAGATGCAACAGTGGGGTGGCGCATATCAGTCATCTTTCCTTTGTCATTGGTTTCTCCAATAAGGAAACTGGGAAGAGGAGGATGAGGAACGTCCATCATCCAGGTGGCACCAGTGGAGAGTAAATGGTTGAACATGTTGGGCCACCAGTTAGCCCATCCATTACCGTGGAAGGTGGAGATCTTTGGGCCGAGTTGAACCAAAGAGGAGGAGGCGTTCTTGTTAGACATGGTGTCTAAGATGTAAACTTGTCAGTACAAGGTACCAGCATAGTCTCCCCATGGGAGATGGCAGCCATGAAGGCACATGACAATGTGGATGTGTGCCACTTTGCATACTATCCTGTGCTAAAAGCAGCAAGGAGGTGGAAGTGCAGTGAGCACATCACTATGTCTATCCTGCACACAAAGCAGTAAGGATTGACTAGGTAGAGCCAACCTGCAGCAAGTTTGGATGCAGTCACAAAGGTGCTTCCTCACTGCACTGATCAGGGCTCATAACCTGTTGAGCAGAGCATTACATAGAGGCATGAGACTGAGAGTACTCACATGGTGTAGTGCAAGTAGTGGACACATGGATGTAAGAGGTAAAGACTCTATTTGAACTCAGATGGCTGAGTTCGTAATATATACTACATGATTGTATCATGTAATACTATCTAATACAGTCGAACTGGATGTTCAATAGAGACTGGGCAACAGTTTATATACTATGCACTCTAGTCACTAGAACAACATGTACATATCATCACCGGTGCATGGTGTGACCTGCTTGAACATATGGTTCAACTATTTGATCTCATTAGAGACTGAGAATATCGCAATGACAAGCTGAGTACACTCATTGTCAATATATTGACCCAAATCAGGGGTCTGCTCTATAGACCCCTTAGATGGGTCTATATAGGAGATGATCACATCTCCATTGACACCCATGGGGTTGCGTATGGATCCAGAACAATGGAACAATGGAATACCAACCCCATGTGGACTTAGTCCAAAATACTTCCCTCCGAACCAAGGAAAGCAATGTTGACATATTAATGGATGACATGGGGGCCACACTCCCAGTGATCTCTACTGGAAATAGAGAAGGGACTTCCTAAGGCATTGCTAGAGATGAGGATGGGAGAGATTCTCCCAGCACTTGTTGTTGGATGTGGTCCAACCAATATGAAGTCATCCATATGGATATCTCCTGTCCAGAATGCAATCAATATGTGGAACACATCATGGAAGCATCTATTGAGGGAAACCCTTCCCTTAATGCAGCAATGGCATATCCACTATAGATGGCCCATCGCGAATATGATCACACATGGGACCAAAGCGGATATGCCCAAATGGATGGGCATGGGTTGAATATGGATTGAACTCAGAGTGCACTTTGTACTCTAGCAGATGCAGTCTACGAATTGCTTGACAGGAGGCATCATTTCCTGAATAACCTTGGCAAAACCACTGAATGGATTCGCATGTTGTAGAGGAATAATGATCCTCTGCCATCTGTCGACCACCTCTGTGGTACTATGGAACACTGGGTGTTGGACCGACACAATGCCCAATTTGGGAACTTTAGGGTGTACAATGACAATGTTGTTGTTGACACCCCATATGGATCCATGGTGATCCATACAGAGGCAGAGAGCCAAGGTTGTACCTGTCTCCCTCTAGATCATGTCCAAGTTCACCTAAGTGGTGATCGAGACATCTGTGAACTATTTGCATGAATTCAGGTATACAAGATTTCAGAACTCATCCCCAAGTGCCCACTGCACTGCAATCATGTGCAATGATCAAAGCCATGATTAATGGCTGTAAGGTGTATACCATGATTGACACTGGTAGTATCTGTAATTTCATGAGTCCTGCATTTGTGAGGGTCATGAAGATGAGTGTGCAGCTGTTGGAACAACAGCTCACACTGCAACTAGGCTGTATTGGAAGCTGTTCACAGCTGATGATCAGACAGTACCAATCAGAAGTCTACTTTAATGTAGCAAATATAGATCACTACAATTGTATACTAGGTATACCATTCTTGCACGCAAATGGACTTCAATGCCTAGATTCTGGTCATTGGATATGAGCATGTGTCCTTTCTCAGCGAGCGTGAGCTCATTATGGAGGAAAAAAGATGTCCCAGGGCGTCTTCCTCTTCTGATTGACTCAGAAGGTCAGTGGGACAGACATCCCATAATGACCTTTTGAAAGGGAGGAGGGGAGAGAATGGAGACAAGAAAATTGCAAGCCCAAAACTTGCAGTAATAAAAACAAAATTACTGACCAAGGAAGACATTCCTTGACTATGAAACCAATGGTTTCACAAATACAAACACTTACTTGGAGGAGTTAAAAAGAAACTTCCTCCATTATGGGATGTCAATCATAGAATCCCATTAGTCAAAAAAGACAAGCAGTATCCTTACTACTTGCCTCATTGCCCAGATACTCTGAAGCAACAACTATTTGATAAAATCTGATTATACATGGACATGGAATGGTGGGTCATGAAATGTTATATTTGGTGATTTCGCACTCATATTGTTCATTGATGGCTTACTGCTTCTTATTTCGCTTCCTAGTTGTCACCATTTGATTCCCCATTTTCATTATGCCTATATCCAACTTTCCCCAGCTTATTCTGACTTGTTCATCATTCTGTGAAGTTGCAGAGCCCCTACCTTACACTTATTCAGCATTGTGGCTGGTCTGTTTACCAGTATTTACATGAAGCACACATAGAGCCTGTTGTCCACTGTGGTTCCCTCCTTGGTTACTCACTTTGGACATCAGGTCTGTACTTCCTTATTCCTCTGTTAATATACCTTGGTTACTCACGCTCCCAGAAGCCCCTTGAGTCGATCCAACAAGTGGCTAGCCACTTTCTCAATCCTCAGCTATTAACAAGAAGAGTGTCCCACAGGCCACACCCATGTTATGCATTCCTAAGAAATCTGGGAAATTACAGACAGTCATCAACTGCCACAAAAGAAACAATAAAACGATCAAGGATATTATGCCCTTTCCAGATCAGAATCAGATCCAGATGAAAGTTGCACGAGTGAAGTATCATTTGAAAATAGACCTGTTCAATGCATATGAACAGGTCCATATGGAGCCAGAAGATGTCTGGAAGATGGCCTTCTCCACAATATATGGCACATTTTTGAGTCAAGTCATGCAACAAGGGGACTGTAATGCCCCTGCTACATTCCAGCTAATGACTGTGATCTTTTGAGATCACATAGGTTGCTTTGTCTATGTATACCTAGATGATATATTTGTCTACAGTGACACACTGGAGGAGCATGAATGCCACCTCCAGATAATGTTCAAGACACTTGAACATTCTGAGTTTTATTTTGAAAAAGAGAAATGTGAGCTTTATGGTGAAACACTTGATTGTCTCAGTCATGTAATTGATGTTAGATTTGGTGATTTCGCACTCATATTGTTCATTGATGGCTTACTGCTTCTCATTTCGCTTCCTAGTTGTCACCATTCGATTCCCCATCTTCATTATGCCTATATCCAACTTTCCCCAGCTCATTCTAACTTGTTGATCGCTCTGTGCAGTTGCAGAGCTCCTACCTTACGCTTATTCAGCATTGTGGCTGATCTGTTTACCAGTATTTACATGAAGTGCACATAGAGCCTGTTGTTGTCCACTGTGGTTCCCTCCTTGGTTACTCACTGTGGACATCAGGTCTGTACTTCCTTATTCCTCTGTTAATATACCTTGGTTACTCACTGTGGACATCAGCTCCCAGAAGCCCCTTGAGTCGACCCAACAAGTGGCTAGTCCGCTTCCTCAATCCTCAGCTCTTAACAATTGACCAAAATGGAATCCATGTAGACCGAGACAAGATGTCTCGAATTTGGAGTTGATGAACTTCATGAACTTTTAATGAGATACAATCTGGCACAGTTCATGCCAGATGTACCAGCATTCATGACACCTTTGACAAGCATCAAACAGAATGGACTTTGTTGGTCCATTCCCATCAAGTAACATGTATGACTACTTGTGGGTAGTCATTTGTTGACTGATGTTGATAGTACATCTCATACATGTGAATACAACATTGCGAGCATCTGAGCTCACAATAAAATATGTGGAGGAGGTAGTCTGCTTATACAGACTACCAGAGATGATTGTCTCTGACAGGGATCCAAAGTTCACATCAGGTGTGAACTACATCAGATGATGGGAGCTAAGCTCCTAATGTCCATGGCATTTCATCCATAAACAGATGGCACCACAGAATGAGCAATCTGGAATGTAGTACAGGTACTACACTCCATGGTTCAACCTGATCAAACTGATTGGGCTGAAAGATTACCTATGATGGAATTTGCCATTAACTTGAGCATAAGTAGCTTGTCTGGATTTGCACCCTTCGAGCTGAACTATGGGTTCATGCCCATACTAATGCATAGGATTGAGGAAGGAAAACCTTCCTCAGCACCAGAGATGCCAGCGTTCATTAACCAGGCTCTTGAGAACCTGGAAATAGCACATGACACTATAATTGAGAGTAGAGTAATGCAAGCACGTTAGGCCAACAAGGCCAAAAGAGAGAGTTCAACTCTCTAAATGGGAGATAACATGTCTCTCTCCACTAAGAACTTAATGATGCCTAAAGGACGAGCTAGTAGGCTCATCCCTCATTACATAGGACCTATGAAGGTCCTAAGGAGAGATGAGTCCAGTGATACATTTACACTGGACTTGTCTGACGAAGTGAAGGCTAGGTGCCTTTATCAAATGTTTCACATCAGACTTTTGAGACAATACAAGGAAAACAACAATGTGTTATGACGTCAGTAAAACTGACAAAGAGTGGTTGGTGGATGAGATAATTGCCCATCAATAGAAAAGAAACAATGTCAAGTTCCTTGTGAAGTGGAATTTGTGCAACACCACATGGGAGCCCAAGAAGAACTATGAAGAGTTGGAGGCCCTTGATAGGTATCTCAAACTTCAAGGTGTGCGAAGCACACACCTATTGCATCAAAAGACACAAGGCTTGAGCCAAGGCCACAAAGCAGCCTTAGTGCCATGTTTTATAACACTACATCCAAATCAAGTAACCCAAAGTAACAGATAAACCACCAGATGATTGAGATAAAAAGAAAAACAAAGAAAAATAAAGACCCACAACCACAATTTCTGTATTAGTATGCAGACGAATAAAACAAAACACAGCCACCATAGATAGTTTAAAGTTTATGTTGATCAATTCCCTTATTTAGTTCATTTTCTTTTTTTATTACATAATCATGCACTTTGATATAAAGATGTGTCTCCCTTAACTTTCTCTCTCTCTTTTTATCATACCACCACCACCATCCATTTTTACCATGGCCATTGGTCATCATTCCCCATCACCCACACCTTCTGAGGGATTGGACACCCCACATGGCTAATCGCTGTCTTGCGTTCACACAGGCTCACCAGAACCAGAACCACCTAGTTGTGGCAGTTGTGCTATGACCAGCAGCAGCGCCAAGCATATACGGGCACTGTCTAACTCCCAATCCCCCTTGTGTGACTCTTGTCATGCAAAACATTCCAGGGATGACTCCCCTGGAGACTGGGTTTGTCACCCTAGTCTCCCTATGGTTCACCATGAAAACAGCTGTCACACTTATGGTAACTTTGTAGCACACATTGCACTAGGGGTCATGACCTGGTGTCATGGTATGGAGCCAGTTGTTGAGGACCTCACTGATAACATGGCAAGTCTTGCTCAATGTGTGTCCTATGCAGACTTATGTGAGCATATAACAAGGTACTGTGATGAGCAGAACAACCTCCATGCACAGCTTGACACTGCATGCGATGAGATCATGTTACAATTCTTTTCTTCTTTCTCTTATGGACCCTTCTCTCATCGTTCCCTTTAGTTCTTCCTTTTCTTGTCATCAATAACAACTTTCTCTTGAGGCTATCAACTCTTTCTTCAGGTGATAACTCCAATCGTTGACTCTCAGACTTGCTCTTTTCTCTGAGTAGCGTCTCTGACTGTTGTCTCGTCCTCTCACCTTTCTCATTCCAATGACTTCCTCAGATAGTCATTTCTATTCCAAGGTAGATGACTCGACTTCGCAGTCCTTCCTCTTTTATCTTGTCTTATCTTGCCATCCTATTGGACGATTAGCTTCACCGCTGTCTCTCTTACGACAGCGATGTTTCCCCTTGTTCCATAGTATTCCATAGTGTTCTATTCTCCCATGGCCAGAACACTTATATACCAGATCACCTGTACTATAACTCCTCACTCTGAATCTATGATATTTGTTGTACTCATTCTCTGTCCTCAAGCAATTCTCGAGACTGTGTGCTCACTCGTCATCGTCCTCTGTCCTCTGTCCTCGTTTTGCACTTAGCTTGCTAAGAGAGATGCTGTGGTACCTCTTCATGAGCATCCGCCTCTCTTGGGTTAAGTCAAACACTCTCTTGAGTATTCCCAGCGTTACAGATCAAGGAGTTGCATGGGGGCTGTCACCTTACCCCCAGAGATAAGCAGGACGAGGTTTGCCAGTTCAAGGCAGCCCATTCCCTGTCTCTCCAACAGCGCCTGCATGACGAGCAGACTGCAGGCGCTAGCTTGTCATTGTTATTGGTTGTTGAGCCAACTCAGTCTAGGCCCTCAGGGTCCTCTTCTTCTTTGAGAAGGGGGATCCAGGAGGGTCCATTTACATTTAAACCATTGTTCAAGGGGAAAGAAAAAGCCCCTTCCATTTCCAAGCAGCCACAAGCCGCTCATGATGTTGTTATGGCTGACTCCTCACTCACCTTCACCTCTCCAGTGGCCTTCACTCCACTAACCCTCGAGACAGCCAAGAGCACAATGTTTCCCATGTTCAAAGGGAACAAAATCCCTCATGGCCTCACCATACTAGGTTTGAGGCATGACCCAAAGGAGGGTAAAGATACCCTGTTCATTTGGTGAACAAATACCTGTATAGGTATCAAGGGGCTGCACTCACAAAGGCACAGCAACACATACAAGTGAGGATCAACCCTCCAACCCCACCTAAGAGGTTCTACGACAAGAGGACCAGGATGGACCAAGAGATCATGGGTCCTGTTTGTCTCTTCAACACCCCAGAGAGTGTACACACACTCTTTGTGACCACACATGCAGAGGTCAAGGATGAAAAGAGCAAGCATGCTCTTCAGCAAAGCCAGGATCTTGTGGCTTTCCTCCACTTTTGGAGGAAACACAAGAACCTTGAGGTCAGCAAGCTCATGTGCGCTATATGCAGGCGCCTCCCACCATCACAGGTCCTCCTCCTCCCATTGTCATTCAGGCATTGCAACAATGTCTCATTGTCAAGGGCATCATTGAGATGATGTCCTATGTCCCTATCATCCAACCCGTGAGTTTAGACTCTAGGCTGTTGTATCAATCTGCACCTGTGCCTGCATCTGCCCCACACCTGCTCCTGTCCCTGCTGTACAGTGGGACAATACTCAATTCCACTCAATCCATTCTAGGCCAATAGTTCTCAACAAGAAAAAGTCATTCTTGCTGAGGGACCATCCTCCCCTTAACATGCCTGTAGATTGATGGAGTACATACATTAAGCGGTACCATGGTATCTACCCAACCAACAATTTAAGGGAAGTCCTACAAAGGATCTTCCCTGGAGCCATAGGACTCCCCACTATTCCCGATGACCTGGATTTGCCTCTGAGCATCCCGCACATTCAACAAATGCGTGGGTTGCTCCTACTAGAGAACTATGCTCCAGGCAAGCAAACCAGCTTTGACCATAAGGTCTGGCTGCATGGGCTGGTCAAACTCCTCATGGTACTAGGATGATACTGTCACCTTCTCGAGGAGGCAGATGTAATACCATCCTCTCCTCAGTGCATATCGTGGCATGGGGCATTCACCCATGATGCAACTGTCAGCAAGATTGTGGTGTACCTAGCTGCAAATGGGATCCTTGTGTGCCAGGCAGATGACACATACACATGGGCATGGCAGGCTGCCTGCTAGATGTTGAACTGTATGGACAACTGTGGGGGCAACTCCAATACCATGGAGGTGTGTATGCCCCTATGAGGAACAACCTCAATAACAGGGTTGACAACTGTGCATATACTTGCACTCTTGAGTACTATGAGAGGGAAGCAAAGCAAACAGGAGTCCACCTGGATGAGGTCATCACCCTTATGCCCCATGATAGTGCATGGCTTATGCAAGTCGACTACAATGGGTTGCATAACACCATATTGCACTATGGCTTGGAGAGGGTGTTGATGCACACTGCCTCTGACACATCTAGTAGCACCATGGTCATTGACTTGGTTGACAAGGCCCTGGTCAAGGAGATCTTGGGTGAGGAGGGTGAATTGCTCTCATATGGGTTGCTAGGGAGCGTGTAGGCAGTGCGGCCCTTTGTTGTCCAAGGAACATGGTTCCTCATAATTTCATACATACGTTTTGATTTCAGACTTATGGGAACAATGTTCCCTTATTGCATATCCTTCCAGAAGTCTAACCTTTCAATATATCGCCGATTTCATTTGTTTGTAGTATAGTGCTTAATATATTTTTCATTCTCATCTCTTTTCTATTCTGTGATGAGATGAACCCCTAATGGGCTCTAATTGGGGAAGGTGTAAGGGGACTGATAGGATCCCCCTATTCTACTTAACTACTGACAGCATACACATGTAGTGCATGCTTATGTAATGGTTACTGTAGTTAGCCATTTGACACTTGATGTCAAATGGCTATAGTATAAAGGGCAAGTAGATCTTGCCTATGTAGGATAATTTTTTTACCCTGTATCCTATACCTGCTCACCACATAATAAACATGGTTCACACTAGTTGTGTGATAAGAGCACCACAGGATCCAACCAAGGAGATTACAACCCCTTACATACTGAGCACAACTAAGGTAAGACAAAGGAGTTGAAAGGGTTAAATAGTGATGAGGATACATGCTTGCTTCAGAAAACTTCAGAATGGAATAGGTGAAAATAGATGTGCTGCTTTGGGAAAAGACAAAGGGCACAGCAGTGCATGTTCAGAGGGAGTAGGAGTACCACCAGACGATTGACATGAGGTATGACTATGCTGTAATAGGTATAAGTAAGTCCGAAAGAGGTAAGATAAGAAATGAGTGAAAAGTGACTGGAGTTGGTCTCTGTACAAACTCCAGAGATGTCTAGAGTTTATACTTTGACACTCCCACTCAAGCACACCTGTAGGCCCATAGCCCTTATGAATTTCCAATGTTGCTTGCAAGGAAGTGGTTTTGTAAGAATGTCAGCTACCATGTCTCTAGTAGGGATGTACTGAACCACAGCCTCCCTCTTCTGACCAAGTCATCCTGAATGAAGTGATACTTCCATTATATGTGTTATGTTCGGGCACAGAACTGTGGGTCTCAGCACAAAATGATAGTGGCTTGGTTATTTGCAAATGTCTGATCTCCTTGAAAAAAGTATGGAGCCATGCAAGATGCTGACCTGCATTACTAAGTCTGATGTACTCCAATTCAGTAGAGGACAAGATGACCATGGTTTGTAGTTTGCTTGACCAGGAGATGGCACCTTGGTTGCTTATGAAGACATATCTGAAGATGGACCTGGAATTGTCAGGGTCTTGCAACCACCCGGCATCTGAAAAACTATGGAAGTCCATGTCCATTGACGCTTCATTTCCATTGAACTGTAGTTCCATGTCTGCAGTGCCTCAGAGGTAATGAAGAACACATTTTGTGGCATTCCAGTGGCATATTTTGGGGGTAGAACTAAAGTGGCTGAGGGTTCCATGGAGTATGCAAGGTCTGGTCATGTTCCCATCATGAGGTACATAAGGGACCCTATGACCACAAAGTAGGATACCTTAGTTCCATTGATAACCATCTCTGGTACTGTAGAGTTGTCCTCCAGGTCGTTTACTGACAGTGATGAGCCATGGAGTATAGGAGATTGGCATGCAGCAGAGTTGGCCATTCTAGTGTGCTGAAGAACAGTCTGCACATACTGAGTTTGCAATAGTGAGATGGTATGGAGTTGTTGATTTTGCTGGACTTCAACTCCAAGAATGAATTTTGCTTCTCCAAGGTCATGCATTTTGAAAGTGGACAACAGGGAATATTTCACAGAGTTCATGTAAGATTGCATGCTTGTGGCAAGGAGTAGATCATCAACATATATGACAAGGAAGCAGACCTGGTTTCCTTTGTGAACAATGTAGAGAGATGTTTCTGTATTTAATTTGGCAAATCCGAGTTCTCCTAACTTCTTATCCAGAGTTTTGTTTTATGTCTGGTCTGCTTGCTTGAGTTCATACAGTGATCTCTGGAGTCGCCAACAGTGTGTTAAGAGCTAAGGATTGAGGAAGCGGACTAGCCACTTGTTGGGTCGACTCAAGGGGCTTCTGGGAGCTAGGACTGATGTCCACAGTGAGTAACCAAGGTATATTAACAGAGGAATAAGGAAGTACAGACCTGATGTC